>JANEYF010003324.1:280000-440000 GCA_029963845.1 Rhamnusium bicolor | reverse complement strand
GTGGTTCCAAAACTTATTATGTCACGAAACGCTTGTAAAATTTTTCAAAAATCTCGAAACCCATATTTTATGGATAACCCAACTTATTATTTTGAAAATGAACGATATGCAAACATCTTATCTCGCGGAACCCCAGGGGAAACACTGGTATATATTAAAGAATGTCCTACCATTAACTATTCTAAATATTGTCTGAACGTTATTTGTGGGATTTTTAAAATTTTCTTTTTCTTTCTTGATTATCTAAAAAAATACAATTAGTTACCCTGTGTGCGGAAAAATAAGCCTCTGCACTGTGACTTTACGTTAAAAGATCAATCAGAAGGTGTTTTTTTGACAACTAATATGAGACAAAAACATTGTAATATACTTCCCTAACGTTTCGGAAACGAATTTGTTTCGTTTTTCAAAAGTTATAATATAGTAACTGTTTCCTTTTTCAAAGTTATAATATATGTATTTCTGTAACGCTTCGAAAAGAATCTGTTGCCTTTTTCAAAGTTATAATATAATAAATTTGAAAAAGGAAACAGACTTCGTTTCCGAAACGTTAGAGAAATATTTTTTTTCTCATATCAGTTGTCAAAAAACACCCTCTCAACTGATCTTTTAACGTCATAAGTCACACGTGCCAAGGCGTATTTTTCCAGTAGCATACTAAGTAATTAATTTTAAGCCCCAAAAAAATAAAGAAAAATTTAGAGGATAGTGAAGCCTCACTATCCTCTTAATTTATTACAAATATCGTTCAAACAAATTAATAAAAATTCAATTAGAAGTTATATAATTTCTATTAATTAGTGTTAAGGTATTGTTTTAATATAGTATCTACTGAGTATCTCAATCAGTCCTTTAAAAATTGTAATTTAAATTTAACACTGGATACGATTTTGACAATTTTGTATCAATATTTTAGACTGAATACACCAAGGTCTTCTGAGTCTGAAATAATAACCATTATTTAAATTAAACCATTAGCAATATGCAAATTATGATTTCCAATACAGACATAATTTAGTTCAAGAACAAACTGCAAACTCCATTTTGCTATATTTTAAAAATTTACGTCATAAATTATTATCGATTCATTTCAACAAATCTTTTAGCTTTAAAAATGTGTTGTAACGAGCAAAATTTGTAATTTTTTTATTTTCTAGCCTTTTAAATATCAAAGAAACATTGGAACAACAGAAATATATTTGTTAAACTATACCAACTTATTTTTAGAAAAAAATTGATTACTGGGTAACCATCCTATCAAACCTAATATGATAACAATAATAAATATCTATAGTTTTTTACATTTTATACTGTCATTCTTATCTGAATGCCATAATAAAAGTTTTAAGATTTTTTTAGATAATAAATCAAACATAGCACTTCAAATATATTTTATTGTAGAAACAATTCAAACTACTACTCAATCTAGGAACAAATTGCATTGGATTAAATTAGTAATCGAAGCAAATAAATATTCAGATTAAAAAATGTTGTACTCACCAAAAGAAAGATGTTTACACTGATTCCCTCCAGTTACAATACAAAAACGAAAATCCCTAAACCGCTATATGTATAACTTCTTTAATTTTTTTCGAAACTCCTCAGGGGGCTGGTAAACACGAACATATTATGTATTAAAAAAAATATTTTAATTACGTAATGCAAAATATGAACATTTGTCATATTTATTTTGACATATTAAATTGATAGATTGTAACTCTGGTAGTCATAATGACATTCATATCATCTAACCTAACCTGTACATATAAGCCCATCCATTCTATATATTTTTTTGCCTAGCATATATGAAAATAAATCATATTGACCCTAAAAATATGACCGAAAGCAATGTTTATCGTCCCTTGGGCCGCTAAACTCATAACAACACGATTTTGTAGTTTTTCACAATCTAGACACCTTTAATTGTCATTTGCATACTTTGACGTTTCACATAATTTTTCATTAAATGTCAATTTAAACCAAAATTTGAACTCAAAACAAACAACAAAAGTGTAAAATAACAATAAGTTGTGGACAATTGTAATTCTGTGAATAAGTTAAAGTGAATGGTAACTCAGACAGTGACGAAGAATTTACGAATACTCCACCAGACTTGCAAGAGGAAGCTAGCAATGTTTCTTTTAATTTGTTACCTATAAAGTCAAGACAACGGTATAAAAAGTACTATGAATTGTTCAATACCTGGAAAAAGAATAAAAATGCAAAAAACTTAACAGAAAATGTACTACTTGCTTATCTATTTGAAAGATCAAAGATTGTAAATCTGAACTTTCAATGTTAAAAAGCACTTTTAAAGTCAAGGAAAATATTAATTTTGATAATTTTCATAAAGTTCGAGCATTTTTGAAACAAAATTCTGTAAATTACCTGCACAAAAAGTCTAAAACATTGACTCAAGAACAATGCATTGCCTTTTTTAAGGAAGCAAATGATTCGGAATATCTTATGATCAAGGTAAACAAATAAATTAAGATGAATAAATTATATTTTTTATATTATTAACATTAATTACTATAATAAATAAATTCGCAAATTGTTACTACTTAAGTTTCTTATTAAATTCTGTTTGTATTTATAAAATTAAAGATATTTGTTATATTTTTCCTTTTTTTTTGGTTTTATTCAATGCTAGGCGAAAAACAGTTGTGTGTCACACATGCAGAAAACGCATTAGCAGCCCTTAGCTATCAGCTGCTAATATCCGCGGGCTTAGTAGCCCATTTTTCTGCCCTTGTGATACAATATACTATTAAGAAATCTGAAATTTTATTTGCCTCGTAATTATCCATTTCTAGAAAAAAAATAATTCTAGGGTATTATATAAGCATTGGCAAGTGTGAGAATAGTAAATTCAACAAATATAGCCAATCTAAGAATCCAGTTAAATTTATTGTTTTAAAAAGGATCTTTATCGTGTAACAAAATTCCATGTGTTCGGCATATGGCCAATCAGTCGTTCGAGGAATCAGATCTCGGTATGTGATACCTGTATTTGCTTTGAACCAACTGTCTTATGTAAAGAAAATCTACATGCAAATTATTCTAACGGTTTGATAACATGATAACTAACGGCTAAGTTGCGAACTTTAAAAGAATGGTTTAGATATTTATATTTTTTAACTAATACTTTTGTATTATGTACATACATACAAGCGTAATACACTTGATTCTTATTTAAATTTTTATTTCAGTTTATGACAATATAGTTATATTGTTGTAAACTGTTATGATGATATTTTACTACCGTTTGTTTCATTTTGCTTATTGTGTTTATTAGAAAATAAGTGTAAAACATTATTCTCAAGCTAAAGTCCTTACCGTTTTTTTTTTTACTTTCTCATCTATCTATATTGATAGATGATAGATGAAAAAAATGAAATTCCAGATTATGATGAAAACGAACGTTGTAAGACCGGAAAATAGAAAATTTATCCGTATTGGCATGCCATATGTGCGTCCGTGTGTCTGTGTGTAGCTGGACATTTGTTGTGACCGTATTTTCTCAAACACGTCTCAACGTGAAAATCTGAAATTTTACAAATAATATTTCTGACGTCCGAAGACGAACCCTATTAAATATTGAAGAAATCTCGCAAAAAATATTTAAAATAAAAATTTGTTAATAATGAGGAAATGTGCAGGAAAAGAACTCGTCACAATTTCTCGTAAGATTAACCGCTACTGAAAAAAAAAGATTTAAAATCAATTTCAATCAATTAAAAAATAAAATTCGTTCTTCACATGCAGTTCTTCCTCATCATATCCAATTTAAAATGAATAAAAATAAATTATTTTATTTTCTTTTTTATTTCGTTTATTACATTTGTTTCATTCGCTTCATTTGTCTCATGTGTCTCATTTGTCTCCTTTGTCTAATTTATCTCGTTTAATTTATTTATTTTGTTCTTCTGTTCATTAATTTTATATAATTAGATAAAATATTTTAAATTAAAGTAATTTATTCCTTTCATGTCAAATTGAATATGATGAGAAAGTATTGTCGAAGAGCACCTAGCCGCGAGCCATTTTTTCTAAAATATATGAATGTACTTCTAGTGTAATGAAGTTTTCTCATAACAAATTGTTTTCTACCTACTGGGGAACAATTAGTTCCAAGCCACTGTTTTTTCTGATTTTATTCCTTATGCGACAATGCGTTGATAAAGAACAATTCCGAAACACTGTGCCTGTAGCTGCAATTTTATTTTTTTTGGAGTATATAGTAGAGGTTCCTTTAGATTTGTTGAAATAGCATTTTTTAAGAATAGGGGGACGAGCTCATTTCAAACTGTTTTTATGGGCTTATTGTGTGTGTATAATATTTTTTTACATTTCTGATTAGAAACTTTTAAAAATGATGACCAAATTTTGTTGCAAATTTTGTTTAGAATAGCTTGTTTTTTCATATTTGCTTGCCAATATTAAATACAACAAAAACAAAATAATGTATGAAACGAAATGAAATTACCGACAAATAATAATACCAACCTAACTGAGCTTGCTTATTTGCTACCAACCAAATCAAAACAAAAGTCGCCATTCCTTCGTAGTCAGACATTTTGACAATAAATTAACATGTCGATTTTTCGATTCGATTTTTAATAAAAAAAATCGATTCGTCGAAACATTGAAGGGGAAAAAATCCATTAAAAACGACTTTTTTTCAGCTCCAAAGATCGATTTTCCTAAAGATCGATTACTGAATCGACATTCCTAATATTCTCTTCGTCAAGAATATTAAGAAAATAAATTTGCCATCTGATTTTAATAATAGAATAATTATTATATGGTGCTAATAAAAACTTAAAAATAAACAAACTTATTAGGTACAAATAAAGTCTTATCTTATATTTACTACAGTATTATTTCATAAAAAGCCAACTGCATTACTTGACATCTCTTGCCATTGTTTTAAAGTAATAATAGCTTATCATAATATCATAATATTTTCCTCATTTACGCCAAGCAAATATAATTAAATATATATACATACATGAATAGATTGTACATACGAGTAAATGGTAAATCCAAAAAAAGTAAAAAAAAACTAATGAGGAATTAACTTCTGTAAAATTCTGAATGGTTTAGTACCACCAATTACAAACTCATCTTCCTCTTTTTTATATTATATTTTTCATAAACTACAACACTTATAGAGCGCGAAACAAAGTATTATTCTTAAATAAAAATGAAAAGACATTATATTACTGACTATGTATGTTAGTTTTTAATACCTACAATCTTTAAATTAATACATTGTCTTCACAGTTCACAATTATTTTTAACAGTTGTATAACTGTAAAAAACTTATTTAAATTGAAAGTGTGTTGTGCAATTTTTTTTATAAAATTGCAAACAATAATATATTGGATATACCCATTTCTCAGTAGATTTTGTATTAATAACTATACTGCTGTAAAACGTAAGAATCGTTTAATTGTTTCAGTTAATATAACAATGATATTTTTACTATAAAGATCTTTCGGATAATATTCTGCAAAATTCTTAAATTTTGTTTGTCTCAAGAAATTGCACATTATCCGATGACTGCTGCAGTTAAGCTGAGTAGTAGTTGACAACCACATTTTATTTATATCATTAGGGCCTGGCCATTAAACAGTTTCTCTAACATTTACTATTGACTGCTTGTTAACTGACCTTTGCACTGCAGTATAAATTATGTGATGTTTCTGAATCAAATATGAATTGATTGTTCAATGTTACAATGTTAACAGCATGGAACTGACTTCAAGAAGTTTGTTTGAACTTTTAGTCACTCTCTCAGTCATAATTAGGCCATCCAATTTAGAACAATTTGTAAGCCGAACAATCAGGCTTTGCTTATAGAAATATTAAGTAAATATAGTCCTCGAGGTACGCTGTGTGGCTGGCTAAAATCATACCTGTTCAATAGTCAACAAATCGTTAAAGTAGATGGAATTGATTCCACGGCTTTGCCAATATTCTCTGGAGTTCCACAGGGATTGGTATTGAATCCACTTCTATTTTCACTTTTCATAAATGACATAAATTTTGATCAAGAATATCTTTGCATTATGTTTGCTGATGATAATTCATTATTAATTCTAAATGATAACCTCGAGAATATAGCTGATAACCCACCGTAGACAATTAATACCTACGTGTCCAAATTCAGTAATGATAAATTACTAATAAATGAAAAGAACTGTTTTGCGGTCACTTCACTCCAGTAATATTAAATTATCATGAAACTCATTTACTTCTAATCAATGGTCAAATTTTAAATCAACTAAATTCTTAGGTATTTGTTTACATTGATAATGTTTTTTACCCAAGAAAATTACATCAACAATTATTTATGCAATAGTCACCTCTTTGTTTCGTGCTGTACATATTAAAAAGTATAACAAACTGTAAATAAGAATTAATTCATGAAGGTATCAACCTGTAGCTAATTAGTTTTGTTTCATTATCTTACATGACTTGCATAAATCTCTATATCAATGTTGTAATACTGTATGCACAAAAATGTGTACACAGAAAAACGGTTTTGGCAAATTTTGCACAACGGTATGATTGTTAATTATGCATATTTTAGTTTCATTATATTTACAATTAGTTTTGTTTAAAAGGTTTGGACGAATTATGAACATAAAAATTGAGATTTTATAAACGTTTGCTAACAAATTTGTGAAATTCCCAGTCCCAATTTATTTTCCCTGAACAATAATGATAATCTAATATTTTGGAAACTAAAATCATTTATCTTACAATTGCAGTCAGTGTTGACGACACTGTTGTGGGAAAACAATGGATAATTCTTAACATCAGTAAAAATGTTTCATCTCATGAATTTAAGACCAAAGACAATGAGTATGCATAAAATTTCAGCTTCGTGCAACTACTACATGAAAATCTCAGAATTGTTCTAGGTCAATCTACAAAAGAGACAATCGATGAAATGAAGACCTCAAGAGACCGTAATTGATTCTCTTTTATTAGATTGATCTTTTTCCACACAATCAGACATAGTATGAGTTGGTGGTGTACCAATATACCTACAAACCATAGAATTTGGTCTATTTTATTCTACTATTACCAATCACAGAACGGTCTCGATGTTGATTGAGGTATCCAATACTGGTCACATATTTACGTTAGCAGATTCAACCTGGAAATCAAGAAAAAAACGTTTGCTTTATCGAAATCAAAAGCAGAATATGTTGGATTTTATCAACGCTACCAAAAAAAAACTTTACTTTAACAACGTTTTTGTACTAGGTGAAATGGTGGCCGATATATACAAAAAATTAAGGATTAATTCACTGTTAAAACTAAAATTATATATACAAAAATCGTTTACATCAACTTAAGGTTATTTAGGAATTGAAGATTTTTCAATTTTCTATAACTATTAATATAAGGTAGAATACAAAAAAAAACATTATCATTGTTAAAATCTGAAAGTTATCGCTACCGAAGTACTGAATAAATCCATGAAGTTATAGAACACTTTCATACAATGAGAATTTTTCCTTGAACTAGAACTATAAGGTCAACATCCTTAAATATTTGATTAACATCAAACAATATGGATCAATAAAATGTAAATAAGAAAGTGGCAGAAAAACAATAAGGTCAGGCTACTTACTAGCTTGAAATATACATTTGGTAGTTGGTAGTTGAACATACAAGTATTGTCAATAAAATTAAAATTATCTAAAGGATTTTGTTAACAAACTATAATGACGGTAGCGTGAAAAATTTTTTTATATGAAAAAGTTTTAAATGGAGTTTTAATCATTTCCAGATGATGCCAACAATACCTCAGTGTTCATTGAGAATAATAATATGCAAATTGTAATAATACTGCATAGAACAAGCCTGCTATAACGGCGTTCCAATATAAATGAATAACCAAATAGCTGTAATTGCGACTAGTACTCTTAGCGGAGTCCATTGATGCTGGACTTCAAACTGGTGTCATTTATACTGATTTTTCTAAGGCTTTTGACAGATTGGATCACAGCATTCTCATTGGTAAACTTCAAGATCATGGTTTCTCACTGAGTACCCTAGCATTTTTTTGAATCTTACCTGTACAAATCGTAGGGAATATGTTTAATGCTCTGACCACCAATCTGTCGACATCTTAACAACTTTCGGTGTTCCTCAAGGGTCCAACCTAGGGCCCCTCCTTTTTGATATTTTTATTTGTGCTTTAGACGTGACTTGCTTATTGTATGCGGACGACATGAAATTATACTACAATATCAGAAGCGGTGAAGATGTATAAAGTTACAAAATGACTTATTAAATATAAACAATTGGTGCGTTGCGAACAAATTACCTTTCAATGTAGCGAAATGTAATATCATGACTTCTAGTAATAGAACAAATATGATTATCCTTGATTATACCTTAAATGACACAATTTTAAATAGACCTGTTATCTTTCAAGACTTAGGTGTAACGGTTGATCAGAGGCTCTAATTTGTGGATCACATCAATGTTATTACATCTGACTGTTTTAGAGCCCTAGATTCATTATTAGAAATGCTAATGACTTTAACAATCTTAGTATATTAAAACTGTTTTTTTGTACATTTGTGAGGTCGAAAATAGAGTACGTCACAAGTATTTGATGCCCGTCATACAATGTTCATATTCAAAATTTGGAGAAAGTTCAAAGAAGATTTCTAAAATATTGCAGTTATAAAATGGATGGGATATATCCTCCAATTGGTTTCTCTTATTCCACTGTGTCCAATAGATTTTCCTTAGATAGTCTACAAGATAGGCGGGAAAGATTACAATTAATATTTTTACACAAATTATTAAACAATAATGTGGATTGTTCTCATATTGTGGCAATGTTGAATTTTCATGTGCCTAGACTATCCGCATATGAACATCCCACCATTCATTTAAGCACACCTAGAACTAACAAAACAATTTTCACCACTGTATAGAATGTGTACTACATACAATAACAGACAAAATTTCATTGATATATTTGACTGCAGTGTAGCCGCAATAAAGGACATGTAACGGTATTTTTAAATTTTTGGTAAATTTCAGACTAAACATACTATATTTGTATATATGTATATTGTGTACTACTGATTAAAATTTTTGTGTACGTACATGAATATTGTCATCTGTACCCATCCTGTAAATGGATTGCATAATCTGTTGAGTGGTAGTAATAAATAAATAAATAAATAAATAAATAAATAAATCATTAATAAATATATTAAAAAACATTGGTCTAAGAATGTACTCTTGAGGAACACCCGATGTTGCAGTATATTCGACAGTCCGGAATCCACGATAGATCACGTATTACTTCCTATTAGAGTAGAAAGACAGGAATTAAAGAATGATAGTAAAAGAGGTGAAAAGCCCATTCTGACCATTTATTTATCAGTATAGTGTGATTAACTCGGTCGAAAACCTTTTAGAAGTTTGTGTATATTATGTCAACTTGCTTAATTATGTTGGTCGATTGCTTCACAGTATACTGGGATATGCAAATTAAATTAGATGTGGTGGACCGACCTTTCATAAAACCATGTTCGATAACCTATATCTATCTGATTGCTGACGCTGGAATAGATTGAATCAAGAAGATTTCAAGATCTTTACAAAAATTACATAAAATAGATATAGGCCTAAATATTTTATTTATCTTTCTATAATCTATGTATGTATGTAATAAATTTCATTTTCATTTAACTATCCTAGTTCGTACTATTTATATATTATGTTTCAGGGTTTATTCTAAGCTTTTATTTCAACTGCACAACAGATTTTTAAAAACTATGTATGTACGATTTAAAAAAGAATCACAATTTTTTTAAAGATAACAGAATCAGAAAGTCAACCAAAAAATTGAATTTTCCCACTCTGACCTTCATACTTAAGTTGGTATAAATGAATCTTATGTCTAAATGTCTTTGTTGGCATTGCTAATATGTTAATATATAGTTGATTTGTGATGCTAATAATGTAACTAAACGGTGAATCACGAATCACACCTATCTGTGTTATTTCCTTCCACAACAATGTCAACAAATAGAAAATTTAAATTGTTGAATGACAATGCTAGTTCAATCGAATGTTTGCGTGTATTGTGTGTATTTAGCAGGTATCAGAAAAAATTACAGGTTGACTTCACAACTTTATTGGATATGGATTCGACTCCTGAAAACGTCAAACAGAGACCTAAAAACAATACCGTTAATAGGTGGTTGGATAAAAACTCTGAATGATACACTAATACAAAACGACGCCGACTGATTTCTCTGAAAGGTGCTAAGTTTACAGAAACTCCAATACGTTGTTTGAGAGAACATCATAAATACGTAAGCCAACCCCGTCATATTGATGCTGTCAACAACGAAATTGTGGATGCTTTAGTAGAGTTTTTATCACAAAGACTGAGTCTTGAAACTGAGATTTTGAACACACTTAAACCATTCTGTAACTTACCACCGGATGCAGACATTGAAAAAAATACATAATGCCTTAGGGAAAGATCTTGATCTAAGGGCACTGTCTTTGGAATATAGTAATTTATTAGATTTGGACAATATTGATGAAGTCAGAAAAATGTCTCTTCCTCAATGGACGAAATTCTTAGTTTCGAGCTTAAGCCAATTTCCTAATGTTCCTATAATTGCACGAATTTTGGCAGCAAAGCCTCACAGTGGTGACGTCGAGAGACTGATTAGTAGTAGCAATGTGTTAAAAACAGCCAACAGAAGCCGACTGCTCCTAGCAACAGAAAATCTTTATATGTTTGTTCATTACAATATGCCTTGCTTGGAGCTATGGAATTACAAACCCAGTGTTCACAAGTGGCTAAGCAAGATAGATCGCAGATCAAAAGCAGCGCCTAACGCAAAAAACCAACCGTGGTATCAAGGTATTTTTGAAAAAGCTCAGGCAGAGGAAGATAGTGAGAGCATTAAAAATAAGCAAGAGTCCAAAAAATTAAATTTTGAACAATTATATATATTTAAGGTCTTTAAGGAATCATATGTATGATCATTTCAGTTTTTGATATGAATATTAAATAGTTTTATATTTTTTCAATGTATCAAATAAAAATTAAGTACTGCACAAATTTTAATTTTCAACTGCACAAAATTTTTTCCAACTGCACCATACAATAAACCCTGTTATGTTTTAATACATGGCAACAAAGTTAAAGAAAACTATTTCAAAGTTCCCAGGAACTTCTTGTAAATATTATAATTCCTTAATCGTGCTACTAACCTTATGAACTACTGCGATAATAAAAGCGAATGCAGAGGTAACAGTTAAATCAGCGACTGAAAATTATTTACATTTAATGATAATTATTACTGAATAAATATAGTTATTTCAAATTACGGTTTTATTAGGAGTGTAGTGATTAACGCGTTAACATCCGCTGAACGTGAAGACTTCTACTATAATATCGGCTGGGGCTCCTCTGCCTGTAGCATGCCAGAACTCAATACAGTCGGCCAAATGAAATATTAAATGTTCTTGAACAAGACGTGAGATCAAAACACCGCTGGTGCACCTTATAAGGCACCAGCATGCTGTGATGGACCAGTCAAGTGTTACGAACGATCGTACTGGAAACAAAAACAATTATTTTAGGTGGATAACTTGCCAGGTCCAAGCAAGTAGTCGGCATGCCTTGTTTCTTCCACATCAACGATGAGACGCAACGTTTAAAACTTACCTTTTTTAATAAATAAGAATTTGGGACCTCAGATATATCTTTAATGTCAAACTAGTCATGTTCCTTTTGTCCGAGTACGAGGTACCTTTTCCTTCAAGGGTCAAAATCATTTTTTATTTTATTTAACAAAATTCTGTTACCAGAGAATACTCAGAAGAGGACCTACCACATCATTACTTGTAAAACTGAAAAAGGGAGGAGTTAGAAAAAAAAACACGTATTTTAGAAAATATTTTACGGGAAATTCCAAGAACAGGTGATACAACGTCTAGGTGTATTGTAATTATAAATTCTAACGTCTGATGTGATCACATGTGTTACAGGTGGTATATTTTTAAAGTAGAATGTCAGGTAGTACAAGCATTTGAATAACAATTTAGTTGCAAAAACGTCAAAGAATGAAGGACATTATAATAAAACCCGTTAAACTTGTCTACCAATTTATCCTGTATATACGAATTATGTCGTTAATATTTTAGTATGCATTGTGGGTGTCGTGTCTTCATATCGAACATCTGTTAATGTTGATTTCTAATTTTTACAAAATTGCTAAATCTCCATCAAATTTAACTAGAACAGATGGTGGTTTAAATAACAGAAATGATAAAAGCAGATATTTTTCAAGTGCTTTCTAAAATATTTTTGTTTATTATATAAATTTATTTCAAAATGATATTTTTGATGTTTTTCAGATTTACCTTTCCGAAAAGCTATAAAATTTGTAATTTTGCTTATATCCATATAGTATTTTTTTTAATTTTCCTCAGCATAGAATGTAAGGCTGGGAATTTTCCAGATTTTAGTATTCGAATATTCGTTCGAAAAAAATATTCGAATATTCGAACTATTCGGATATTCGAATAATCGGATTATTCGAATTATTCGGATATTTGAATTATTTGGATATTCGGATAATTCGAATTATTCGATTACCTATTCGAATAATTCGAATATTCGAATACTCGAATAATCCTAATTATTCGAATAGGTATCCGAATAATCCGGATCCTCGAATATTCATTATTAATAGGTATAGCACTGAATACTAGTGAATAGTGAATACTCTATTTGAGTATTTGGTTGGATAGACCACAATAATAGTAGTGACGTAATCTACTAAGCAGGCAATTTGATTTGCTTTCCATACCCACAATAGGGTATGGAAAGCATGTGCTTTAAGGGTCAGAATTATTTAGTTAGTATTGTTACGCCACTGGACTTTGTTGACTGGTTAGATTAGGCTGGAATTGTACACGAACGTCCGGGAATATTCTGGAGTACTCTAGACTGGGTCAATGGATGTATAAATAAGACGTGAACGAGTAAAGAAGCAATAAGAAAGAGACTTATAAGTGTTCTAGTGTGATTATAGTTAAGACAGTAATTAATCTATTGTTATTAATTGTTAATTAGTAAATAAAGTAGTGAGTAAGTGTTACCTGGACTTTCAATCAACGAATCTACGATTATAGGTGTTTGTGTGGATAGCAAACACGTAACAATTTGGTGTCGGAAGTGGATTGGAAGAGAAATTTCTGGAATAATCGAAAAGGTTCCACAGTGTTCTTCGCAGAAATTAGTGGTAACACGAGGATTTAAACTACTGGACAGTGTTTGAGGACTATTTCTAGACTGAATAGTGACTTTAAAGTGGATTTTCGAGAAGTTTCTAGAACATTCGATTTAGAAATAGTTGCAAATACGCGAGTGCCGCTAGTAATAACGTGTTGTAGACTGAGAAAAAGGACTACTAGTGCAATTTCGGGAAAATTCTAGAACATTCTATTTGGAAACTACAGGAGATACGTGAATTGTGTCGACGGAAACGTGTTGTAGACCTAAAAACAAGACTATGAGTGACTTTTAGTGACAATTCTAGAACATTCGATTTGGAAACCACAGGAGATACGTAAACTGTGTTAACGGAGACGTGTTATAGACTCAGAACAAGACTTGTTAGTGATATTTCGTGAAAATTCTCGAACATTCCATTGCACAATTAGTGGAGATAAGTGAATTTTGTCAACACAAAAGAAGTATAGACTCTAAATAAGACTTTCTAGTGCTGTTTCAAGATTTTTCTGGAACAATCCATTATTAAAATAGACGTGATATCAACATTTTACGGATTTTATAGTGTAATAAACTTTATTCTGAAATTGATTTACGTGTCGTGAGTTAATGCCAACAACAAGAAGTATGGCGGAGAAACAAACACAGGACATGCTTGCAGCATTGTTACAACGGATGGACGAACAAAGGAAAATTATGGAAGATCAAGAAAGAAAGCGACAAGAAGAGAAAGACGAACAAAGGAAAATTATGGAAGATCAAGAAAGAAAAAGACAGGAAGAAAAAGAAGAACAAGAGAGAATACGACAAGAAGAGAAAGACGAACAGAGAAAAATTATGGAGGATCAAGAGAGAAGACGTCAAGCCGAAAACGACGAACAAGAAAGAAAACGGCAGGAAGAATTAAGAAAAATGTTTGAGGATCAAGAAAAGTGGCGACTCGAGGAAAGAGAAGACTTCAAAAGAAGCCTAGATGAACAGCAGGCAGCCATTTTCTCCCTCACTGAAAAATTTAAAGGAGATGTTATCGAAAAAGTCACGGAAGTCGCAGGGAAAGTCTGTGAAGTCGAAGGACAAGTTAATGAAGTTAAAGAAGAAGTAAGTGAATTTAGAGGAAAATTTCAAGGAGAAATAACTGAAGTTAAGGAAGAAGTAGCCCGACTCAAACAACAATTAAGAGAGAAGGGTGGCCAATTAGTACTGTCGTCTGGTGCTAGGTTACAACCACCTTCCTTCGACGGTCAAAGTTCATGGTCAACTTATAAGAGACAGTTTGAGGCAGCTGCACGTTCAAATAACTGGAACGATGAGGAAAAGGCAACAGCATTGGTATTAGCACTAAGGGGCCAAGCATTAGATCTGCTCCAAACAATTCCTGCCGCACAGCAGCAAACCTTTAGCATTTTGGAGGCAGCGTTAGAACTAAGATATGGCGACCAACATCTCGCCCAAGTATATCAGGCTCAGCTCAAATCACGCAGACAACGAGGTGGAGAAAGCCTCCAGGAGTTCGAAGCTGCGGTAGAAAGATTAGCCCATCTAGCCTATCCTGATGCACCAATAGAATTTCAACAACAGTTAGCAGTTGGTACATTTATTGATGGAGTAAGGGATCAGGAAGTCAGGCGAATTCTTAAGTTGGCCAGGCATAAGCTTAGTAGTGAGGCTTTAGTACATGCACTAGAGATTGAGGCTGCCTATAAGGATACCACACAATCAAATCAGAGAGTACGAGCTGTGAGTGTGGAGGAAGACAAGCCAGACAACACAACACAAAACCTGATATCTGATCTACACAAGATGATAACCCAACTATTGACAAAATCGAACTCCCAGCAGAAACAAGACCAACAACAAGGTAGTGGGAGACCGAATGGAGGCATCCGTTGTTATAGGTGTGGCAAAGTGGGCCATATCAAGAGAAACTGTCGTCAACGCAGCCCGGAAAGGGTAAATGCTGCTGTGGTTGAGGAGCCACAGGAAAACTGAAGATGGCTGGCAATTTGGGGGCTGCGCTGGCCAAGAAATGTTGTGACCCCCGAGAAATAAAAGTTTCCCAACTTCGGAGAGTTCAAAGTAGTCTGTTGTTGGAGGGTTATGTAAATAAGAAGAAATGTGTGTTCACAATCGACACAGGAGCTACATCATCAATAGTACGGGCAGGATTCATAACGGGTTTCAAAGTAAATAAAGAACATAATGGATTAGTCATCCGAACAGCTACGGGAGATAGGGCGGCGGTTCATGGGGAAATCGACATGAAGCTGCAGATTGGCCGCTTATGTTTTAAACATCAAGTTATCGTAGCTGACATTACAGATGATTTCATTTTAGGATTAGACGTTATGGAAAAATATGGATTTGTACTTGACGTTGGAGAACGAGTGCTCAGGATTGGAAATGAAGAAATTATTCTTTCAACGGCTGATGAAAAAATTCCATAATATTAGGCTACTAACTTCGAGAACCATAAAAATTCCTGCAAGAACAGAGAAAGTAATTGAGGCAGTCCTGGAGGAAAATTCTGTGGGATACCGCTTTGGCCTCGTTGAGAAGGATGACTCAATTAAAATGACAGATAATGTGATCCTGGCAAGGACTTTAACACAGACTACAGATAAGATACCGATTAGAATGGTTAACCTAAATTCACACGCAGTGACATTCAAAGAAAGCGAAGCAATTGGCACCTACGAACCAGTCACATGGATTGCGAGATGTGAAGAACAAATCATTGGAGCTTCATCTACAGATATGGACCAAGAAGTTGTAAAGATGTTAAATGCCCAGTTAAAACATTTAACTCCAGATGAACATAGAGAAGCTTTAAAATTTTTGAAGAAAGAAAGTACAGTATTTGCAAAGGACACAGAAGCTCTTACAAAGACCAACATAGTGCAACATCGGATAAATACTGGTGAATCAGCTCCTATTCGTCAACCACCTAGGAGGCTCCCATTAGCAAAACAAGAAGAGGCTTCTGCAATGGTACAGAAGATGCTTAAAGACGGAGTTATTGAGGAATCAACCAGTCCTTGGTCGTCGCCAGTAGTTTTGGTTGCTAAGAAAGATGGAACTTTAAGATTCTGTGTCGACTACAGAAAGCTGAATGACGTCACTAGAAAAGACAGCTATCCGTTACCCCGAATTGATGACACACTAAGTACGCTGGCAGGTTCACAGTGGTTTTCCACTCTAGATCTTCGAAGTGGATATTGGCAAGTGGGACTTCATCCAGATGACAAAGACAAGACAGCCTTTTCGACAGGAAGTGGCCTTTATCAATTCACTGTGATGCCTTTCGGCCTGTGCAATGCACCAGCAACTTTTGAAAGACTGATGGAACTGGTACTACGAGGACTAACTTGGAAGACATGTCTAGTTTATCTTGATGATGTGATGGTTATGGGACGGGATTTTAAGGAGCACTTGAAGAACCTTCAAGAAGTGTTTGGAAGAATTAAAAATGCACACCTGAAATTGAATCCCAAAAAGTGCCTAATGTTCCAGAAAGAGGTAAAATTCCTAGGACATGTCGTGTCTTCGGAGGGGATAAGAACAGACCCAGACAAGATTTCCTCAGTACGAGATTGGCCGAGGCCTTCAAATGTTCACGAAGTACGAAGCTTCCTTGGCCTATGCACTTACTACAGACGATTTGTGGAACGATTTGCCGATATTGCGAAGCCACTACACCGGCTTACAGAAGAGAAGGTTCAGTACCAATGGACACAAGAGTGTGAAACATCGTTCAGAACACTAAAATCAGCACTGTGTTCGAGTCCGGTTCTATCATACCCAGAACGGAAAGGTCTGTACGTATTAGACACGGATGCCAGTAATTCTGGACTTGGATGTGTTCTTTCCCAAATTCAAAATGGACAGGGAAAAAGTAATTGAGTACTTCAGCAAGACGTTGTCGAAGCCAGAACGTAACTATTGTGTGACACGGAAGGAACTATTGGCCATTGTCAAGTCCATAGACCATTTTCACAAGTACCTATATGGACAACACTTTAAGGTTCGGACCGACCATGCTGCATTAAAGTGGTTATTGCAATTGAAGACTCCGGAAGGCCAACTAGCTCGCTGGATAGAAAAACTGCAGCAGTACGATTTTAAAATCGAACATCGTCCTGGAAAATCCCATAAAAATGCAGACGCTCTCTCCAGAAGACCCTTTCGGGAAGACTGCAAGCACTGCCACCGGGTAGAAAAACAACAAGGGATAATAATTGTGAACACCGTTAAAATTTATGTTCCTGACGACTGGACAAGAGAGACATTAAGAGAAGAGCAGTTAAAAGATCAAGAAACTGGTCCTATTCTGGAATGGAAAGAAAGAGGAGCCCGACCAGGCTGGAAGGACATTTCAGACAAGGCAGTGGGACTGAAGGCTTTGTGGGCACAATGGGATTCCCTTAGAGTAGAGGATGGACTGTTGAAAAGAGCTTGGGAAAGTCCAGACGGGAAGGAAATTACTTTGAGATTGGTAATTCCCAGGTGTCGCATACCAAAAGTACTCCAGGAAGTGCATAATGGAACATCTGGCGGACATTTTGGCATCAACAAAACTCTCACTAAAGTACGCGAACGATTCTACTGGGTGAACAGCCGCCAAGATGTGGAAGCTTGGTGCCGCAAATGTGAAGTTTGTGCGGCAAGTAAGGGGCCACGGACAAGAAGTAAGGGCCAAATGAAACAATATAACGTAGGGGCTCCTTTTGAGCGAATTGCGATCGACGTAGCTGGTCCGTTTCCCGTGACAGATGATGGGAACAAATACATCTTAGTTGCCATGGATTATTTCAGTAAGTGGCCTGAAGCTTATGCCATACCCAACCAAGAAGCAGCCACTGTCGCTCAAGCTCTGGTAGATAATCTAGTATGTCGATTTGGCGTGCCCCTAGAATTGCATTCGGATCAAGGAAGAAACTTTGAATCAGGGGTGTTTCAGAAGATGTGTTGCCTACTGGGAATTCATAAGACAAGAACAACAGCCCTACATCCACAATCAGACGGAATGGTGGAGAGATATAATAAAACCATGGAGGAACACCTATCCAAAGTGGTTGAGAAACATCAGAGAAATTGGGACCGTCACTTACCTCTTTTCCTTATGGCATACAGGGCCTCCATTCATGAAACAACAAAACAGACACCGGCTCGCGTGATGTTTGGACGTGAGATTAGACTGCCATGTGACTTAGTGTTTGGCACACCAGATGAGGAGCGACTTTTCATAAATGACTACGCCGATGAAGTTGGTGAACGGCTAAGGAACATTCATGAGCTGGTACGAGACCGAATTGCTATAGCAAGTGATCGCATGAAGGCTCGTTATGATCTTAAGGCGAATTCAGGAGGGTTCCAGGCTGGAGATTTGGTTTGGCTATATAACCCACAACGAAAGAAAGGCAGGTCCCCGAAGCTTCACCCACCCTGGGAAGGTCCTTACACTGTTGTCACCAGACTAAACGACGTTGTATATAGAATTCAGCAAAGTCCAAAATCCAAGATGAAGGTGGTGCATATAGAGAGACTAGCCAAGTATGCAGGGAATAATGAATTGCCTGATCGGGACGTTCAGGCTTAAGGAGGGGGCAGTGTTACGCCACTGGACTTTGTTGACTGGTTAGATTAGGCTGGAATTGTACACGAACGTCCGGGAATATTCTGGAGTACTCTAGACTGGGTCAATGGATGTATAAATAAGACGCACGGCGGGCCGAGATTTAATCTTAAGTTGAACGTGAACGAGTAAAGAAGCAATAAGAAAGAGACTTATAAGTGTTCTAGTGTGATTATAGTTAAGACAGTAATTAATCTATTGTTATTAATTGTTAATTAGTAAATAAAGTAGTGAGTAAGTGTTACCTGGACTTTCAATCAACGAATCTACGATTATAGGTGTTTGTGTGGATAGCAAACACGTAACAGTATTTTATTTTAGGATTGAGGCGCTATTGTTCACATTTAACTATTGAAGCTTAAATAAAACGAAAACAGAGCTAGTTTATTATACTTCTGTGTCATAACTATTTTTCCTTTTCGAAAAAAATAAAAGTGCTCTAAAATTAGAATGTTTTTAAAAAAGACGCAGATTGTGAAGGTAAAACAAATACATGAAAAGTCAATAGTTAAATATTTACAGGTTTTCTAAAATTTAAAATTTAATTTTAATCCCTGCCTTAGTAGGTACATAAGAATAAGGTCGAGGCGAGAAAGAGATGGAATAGTTTGACTGGGAGTAAAACATATCACTAATGTGGTCTATTTATATATTTGGATTTTAGAATAGTTACCTACCTATACCTACTATCTACCTACTTTGGTTGAATGCATACTGCATACCTATTCGCACATAATTTAATAATATATTTTAATATTCAAATTTACTCAAATATAATCGAATATTCGAATACTCGAATATAGGCGAGTATTCGAATATTCGAATATATTCGACTATTCGAATATTCGAATATATTCGAGTATTCGAATATTTCGAATATTCGAATAATTTCCCATTAGAATAATTCGTATTCGAATAGTCGAATATTCGAATACTCGATTATTCGAATACTCGATTATTCGAATACTCGAATTATTCGTATTCGATTCCCAGCCTTAATAGAATGGACTCCATATTAGATGAAGATTTTTGAAATTGTGTTTTTTCAGGCAAATATTCCAGAACAACTTTTCTAAAACTTTTTACCTTCTTCACGTGACAACATTCTTCAAAGCGCATGAGTCAATTCATCTAATGTGCTTGATTTTCCAGGTAACAAATTCGAGATTGCCACCTCTGCAGCATTTTTAATATTTGATGGAATGCTATTTGAATGCCTCATTCATTGTGTTTTTTTTTGTATTTTTGGAAAATTTTAAATGAACACGAGCATTCCATAATATTTCACCAATATTAAGAAGTCTTAATTGTTGTCTCGTTCTTGTCTGGATTTCAAGAAAAATTCACAGGAATGTGACTAAGAGCCAGTTGTACCAATGCAGTTGAAGTTGGTTTAAATCCAAGGTTACGATTGTTTCAACAATGGTATCCTTGGATTTTAAGCTAAGTTCAACTGAGTTTTGGCTGAACCACATTTGTACAACTGGTCCTAAAGTCAAGACAAGGCAAATAGCCAAATCTTCTTGATCATGAATGAAGACTTGATTTTTCTGGAGTATAAAATATCGGCAAATAAATAAACATTTAATTAATATATGATCTAAAATCAGTTTAATTCAAAATTAATTAACACTAATTATTCGAAACATTCCTTAAATAAGTCGTTATTCAAGCATGAATTTAAACAAAGCTGGCTTCTGGATGATTGATCATTTAAACCATTACGATGCTTTCTGATAATTAGGGTCGTCTTAGAAAATAGTCATTCAGAAGATGCAAATGTTGCCATAATTGCCAAAAAATCCTTGGCAATTTTTGATAAACAAGGGAAGATCACTTTAATTTTCCACCATCATTTCAGAATGCCAGTATTTTCGTCCTGGAACCCATAATATTCATTCAATTCCTTCCTCCACCAGTCACTATCGCTGCTCACATCAAACATAAAACTTAAATTCAAATCATAGTCATCATCATCCACTAATTCATTCAAACTAGTTCTTTCCTTTCCTTATAGATTTGTTAAAAGAACTATAATTTTCGGTGGATAGGTTGAAACCCTTATTGTCGGACTGAGAAGATAGAACAAAGTACAATATTTTATATATTTGTTCAAATTTGCTAACGAATTTTTACTATACAAATTATTAATTGTTTATTTAGTGGCTTCCATAGCAACACATGCATTTTTTCCATAAAGCACTCTCTTTATTGTTGCATTCACATAGAAGATGATATTTCTGGGTTCATGCAAATTTAGTTGGTTTAGTGTTTTAATTCAGAAAATCATAATTTTGACATTTTCATTTCTAGAGGTGAAAATATTTTCATCTCTAGATTGAAAAAACATAACTTTCATGTAGAGTAAGCCGTGGGAGAATTACTATTTTCACATAATATACATATGAGTACAAAAAGGACTGTTATTATTAGTAGTTGTAGATTCTTCGCTTTCTTCTTCATCTTCTTCATCAGCTTCTTGTTTTTCATAATTCTGTTTTTCATAAACTTCAAATTAATCATATTCTGCTGTCGTCAGTGTCTTCTGATCTGGGTTCATCACTATTAAGAATTTTCATGAGATCTTTAGCTCCTAAGTTTAGCACATGAACAAAGTAAAATAAGTAATTGTTTTTGGCGTCGAAAGTTGACACAAAAAATTTGATATAAAGGAAAAATTTGCAGAAGTATCGTCTGTAGTTACTCCCTAAATTTTCTCAACAAGGTTATAAACATATTTTGCGTTTGATGACAAAAAATCTAATGTAATCAATTATAATTATCACTCATCAGTAATGCCATAAATTGAACGATATGCAATAAATAGATAACTAACCATCAATGGTAAACGATATTTTAGAATTATTGCCAACAGGACATTCTCAAACGTGATTCTGAACTTTCGTAAACATGTCCAAAACATTTTATTTTAGTGTTATTTCTACCTGGTAGTGAAACTTCTTTGTTTGGACATTTGTACGAATTTACAGCAGTCTCGTCTTCAAATCGGCCTCCGCATATGGTAAACTAAAACAGAACATGTATTTATTATTACAGAACAGGCAAATTTTTTCTAGTACTGCAGCGTTAGTTAAGCGTATATAATGTACACGTTTCCCGCGTCATTTAACAAAGGTTTATGTAATTCCAATTTGAAGATAAATTAGCAAAAAAAAGGACTCTGTAGTTTACTGCACATAGTTGTCACCAGGAATACTTCTACAGAATTTAGATTCTGCTTTAATAAATGAAACTATAAAATGGAATCTCGTCAAAAAAATGTAACAGTTTTTAAGCGGTATTCCATATTAAGGTCTTATTTATCAACGTACAAAATCGGACACGCATACATTATACTCTTAGCAAAAAGGGTCTATGTATTCTACTGCACAAAATTAATTTATACAAAATTTGGAACTTGTATTTTAATAAATAAATGAGAATATTAATTGTACAAGTTTCAAACTTTAATAGTACTTATAAGTAGAGCTGTCCGATGTGCCTGGAGTACAGCCACGGTCTTGCGCTGTCGTCACACGTGCCGATTTAGAAGTGATTTACGCTGCAGTTTTATTTGAAAGGTTAATGCGTGAGGTTGTACCTATAAATTATACATAATGTCAAACACGCCAAAGGGTAAAAAACGACCGTACGCGGACACAGTGAATAAATTTATGCAAAATAATTTGTAAAGTTTGCAATCAAGACTTAATGTGCTGGCACAAAACAGATTGTCGTCGTCATATCAATACCGTGCAACATCAAAATAAAAAAAATGGCATGCCTTTGACAACTCAGTTTATGTGTGATTTATTGTTAATGTTAATAGCCTGTAATATTCCGCTACACATACTGGATAAACAACCATTTCGGGAGTTTTGGAATAAATACAATCCCCAGGAGAACTTACCAAGTCGTACATCGTTATGTAGATATATTCCAGCTGTTCGTGAAGACATTGTAAATAGGATTAAATGTGGATTAAAAAATACACGGCTCTGGTTATGTATTGACGAGACGACAGATTGTAAAAAAAATTCTATTTTAAATATTATAGTACGTGTACTGGACCCTCTTAAACCAACATTTCCACGGCTTTTTATTATGCTGAATATTTTCAACAAATAAAAGCTGTGATACTACAGTTCAACCCTAACGAGGCTGCAGCTATTAGGGAAAGCCAGACAAGCTTTCAAGGCGTTTCCCTTGAAACAGATTTAAAAAGTATTAATAACAATTATAGGGGGACTACACGACGCAATAGAAAAATTGCAAAATAGTTCGTTGTCGTTAGTGGAATCGCTGCAAATAGTGGACGACGTAAAAACACAGCTACAGGCTATAAATGACGCAAAAAATAATCGCGTTAGTGAAAAATTCGAGAGTGTATTACAGAAAGATCCTGATTTTAGCAAATTAAGACAAATTTGTGATGGTGCATCTACAACTTCGTTAAGTGAGTTCACAGATTGTTTTACTTATGCCTGTATTACATCCGTAGATGTCGAACGGTCATTTTCAAAATACAAACATATTTTTTTCACCAAAGCGAACATGGCTGACGGAGACAGCTGTAGAAACATACCTGATGCTATTATACTATAGATCTTCCCCACTTTGTGATGACGACAACCGAACTACTTCATAAATCTGTTTAAAAGGGTGAGTTTTATACAAATTTTTATAAAATGTAACATTATTGTTAAAATTTATTTCCATTTAATATACTTATACAAGTATTATGATATGATGTAAACATATGAGTCATATGACGGCTCTCGCGGCCAGGTGACCTCGGACAGCTCTACTTATAAGTATACCTTCCATGGTGGTTGTAGAAAAAACATTTCGTATATAAGTTGAACAGAAAGTGTTTTTTCACACTCGGCAAAAGTCCACCTCAACTTACTAGTGCCAAAAACTCACTTTTGCTGCATAAAGAGCTATTTTCTTTTTATATATAAAAGTGTAAACTGTAAAAAATAAAAATAAGCAAAAACAAAAATCTATATCTGTAAAAAAAATATAAGGAAAAACAATTTTTTTTTTGAGAAAAAAAATTACACAAAAAACCTTGCCCTTCATCTTCTCTAAAATAGCGTTCCTAAACGTTTTCGTTTCGGAAATAGAGGCGCTGTATTTTTTTACTTCACTAATATACTATGTCCCAAAGTCCACTGTGCAAATTATGATTTGACCTCCTGGTACTCAACTCAAACTACGCACATGCACATATATAAAATTGTTTTTACGGAAACGGTTATTAAAAAAGTAATAAACATCTGGAATTTTATAGTGTCGATTCAACAACATAATATATACAATGTACTAAATATCGCATGATTTCTTCAGATGTTATTTTGATTGTATCTGAGCGAGCAGATGTATACCTATATAAAATTTGACCATTAACCACCGTTAAAATAGTCGATATCTATGTCTACAAAACCTGAATCAGTTATTGATTTAACATGATTACTTAAAAAACGATGTTAAATTTACTTAGAAGAGACATGCAACATTTCTGTAACCGTTCACTCAAATATTTAGATTTTTGTGGGAATCTATAGTTTCTAATTTTAAATGTATATGTAAAGGGTTTGTGAGGGTGGTAGGACGAATGGGGTGCTCAAGGGAAATGCAAAACTGGAAAAGGGAGATCGGAAGAAGGGGTTTGTAGCTGTCACGTCAAGTCGAAATTGTGGGTAGAGGGTGGATACGGATCGCTACTTTCCCAGAACAAGGATTAATGAAAATTTATAATAAAACTAATAGTAAAAACTCTAAAACTTGTATGTTTGTTAAAGTTCAGATTCTAGGGAAATTGGTTTTGAAATAAGTTTTTCGTCAGTATTGAAATTAACAAATTTGCTAATTATTAAGAACATTTACGTTGTCAGGTTTCAGAACTCGACTTTATTTTTTACTGGAAAAAAAATATAAATGTGTATCTATCTGTAGACAGTGTGCTTGGGAATCGGAAACCACTCAACTTATGGAATATAAAATTCTGGTAAATTGGAGCAAAACTTGTTTATTTTCGTCAAACGCGGATCCAGAGGGTCAAAAAATCCTGTTGAAGATGGTAATGTACGAAGGCGTAGAAAGGCCACACATTCATATATTTTTTCTAACGTAAAATTCATAATTGCATCACGGAATTCACAATTGTAAGTCGGAATTCACATCTGTAAGACAGATTTCACAATTGTATCTCGTAATTCACACTTATGTCGGAACTCACAATTATTATGTCGAAATTTCTAATTGTAAGTTAGAATTGGCAAGTATATCTTGGAAATCACAGCTGTATCTCAGAATTCACAATAGTATGTCAGAATTCACAATTATAAGTTCACAATAATTGTAAGTCGAAATTTACAATTTATATCTTGGAATTCACAACAGTATCTGAAAATTCACAGCTGTATGTCAGAATTCACAATTGTAAGTCTAAATTCACAATTGTAAGTCGGAATTCACAATTGTTATTGGGGATTTACGATAACAATTTGTCAGGACTTTACTTATTTGTATAAACGTATTTTAGGCAGTAATTAAATAGTCATTAAGACCCGGTTACACAGACATTCCATAAATAATAAGCTTTGTTAAGTACCACCTTTCTTTAAACCTTTCTTGTTATTAATTTATGTTGTGCAGTTAAAGTTGATTTTGATTGCAAAATTTGCAAAAGTACGGTTATGTATCGATTGTTTACATATATTTAATAGCTGCTAATGGATAAAGCCTAGAAAGCGTGTGATGTCAAGATATATAGAAAAAGTTGGAATAATACCCATGTATTTTCCTATTCGTAAAGGATAAAGTCATATGACTTTAGCCATTCATTTTCTTTTATTTATTATGGATTACATATATCTTTCTCTTTTTCATGTTGGCTCTCCTTGGCTCATTTAAACTGTTCCCAATACACCGTCTATTATCCATCGTTAGGTCAATGATTGTTTATTTACTTTTCAACTTAAAATGTAAATGAACCTAATATTTACCATTTTATACGTGTAATTTACTGAACGATATCGTTTTTTTTTGTAGTGACTTGGCCATGATCTAACAATATAATTTTTAGTTTTAAAAACACAAATATTGGATCTGAATTTTCGTGCACTAACCGTAAGAAAGCAGTTTACTTTATGACCACAAAACACGAAATTTGATTTCAACCGATCAGCATTAATTTTTAGTAAACATCGTTCACTGCGTTCGTAGCGCAAAGATACGCATTGTTTTAAGTTGAAAAGTAAATAAAAAATCATTGACCTAATAATATATAAAGACAATACATACATAACCATACTTTTCTGTCAAAATCAGAGATGAGTCATGGCACAGTTCCAGTGATCCCCAAACAAAAGCGGCTAACTTTGATTGGTGCAACGTAAATTAATAATAAGGAAGACTTAAAGAGCTTATGATTTATGGAAAGACTGCGCAACCGGGCCTAATTCACTCTTAATTACTGCGTAAAACACGTTTATATTAATAAGTACAGAGCTGCCTGATTTACAATTTGTGGTTGTATCCCGAATAACAATTATGAATTCCGACTTAGCAATTGTGAATTCCGACATAACAATTGTGAATTCCGACATAACAATTGTGAATTCCGAGACACAATTGTGAATTCCGAGATACAATTGTGATTCTGACATATGATTGTAATTTCTGATATACAATTGTGAATTCCAAGATACAATTGTGAATTCCGACATAACAATTGTGAACTGCGAGATACAATTTTGAAATCTGATTTACACTTGTGATTTCCGTCTTACAATTGTGAATTCCAACTTACAATTGTGAATTCCGACATGCAATAGTGAATTACATGTTAGAAAAAAATATATGAATAGTGGGGCCTTTCTACGTTTTCGTAGTAATGCCATTACTTTTTGAAAATATAACTATTCATATAGATTTTGTTTCGAAAATATAAATACTTTTAATATTGCTTCGATTCATAGATCGGATAAGGTTTTTCTTGTAAATATTAATAATTTTAATATACATAAACACAAGCAAGGTATAAACAATTAAAAGAAACTGTAACACTAAACAAATTGAAACATTGACCAGACTCATATGACTCATAGTTCTCTCATATGTACCGGCGTCCATTCTTAAAAAGTTCAGCCAATCAATAGACTGCAGTATATAGTTACGCATAGATTAAATATACATAGATAGTCCATTCAAATCCTGAACTCCAAAATTTTTATATCGAAATTAGCAACGCCTATAATAAATAGTAAACTAGTACAGATGGTCAGTTATAACATAACGTATTTACATTTCCGAAACTAATAAAATCGTAAATATGCACTGCTTACAACAATACAAAAATGTTTGGGTCCACATTTCGGACCGTTAAATTTTAACAAGAGGTTATGTAGTGGTCTTTGAATTACGTGACTATATTTGTAATACAAATTTTGTATATTTCGCTCGTTTTTGGAGCTAATCCTTGGCCCAACCTCTTCGTTGATTTTGGGCTTTTACGTATAATGCCACTGCCGTCGCAATTAATGGTTTACCATCCAAAAACTGAAAATTCGAAAATTATACATCACTGACTGCACCCACTTGTGGTAGTGAGGCGACTGAAGTTTCTGACAAAGTTTGAACGTGCGGAGTCTCTTTCCTCACTTCAGACTTTTGTTCTAACTTGGCATTACAAGCCAAGTTGGCCGACTTACTTGAACGTAATTATATCTTATTGAAGTATATTATTGTTACAAGTGAAAATTGTCGTCTGTATTAATTTGTTATAGTTATTAATATTGTAAAATGGTACACCCACTGAATTACGTAATTTATTAAGTTATAGGACAAACATATTAATCAACTAACAGTACTAACACACATATAAACCTTTTGGGCTTAGCGTGTTAGAAGAAACATTAATTATTGTGAATTATAATTGCATTATTACAGATAAATAATTTTCTGTTATCATAACAATTTTAACATGGCCACCTTTGTATATATCTACATAATATTCATGAGTCTTAATATAAATGTAATTTTAGATTAATACTTCCTCAAATTATAATATAAGAAAATTTCCATGTGATTGTGATTTAAAATCCGCTGAAAATTAAAAGTATTTTTACGTATTATAAAAATGGGCACATATTTTGTCGATTACTATTTTTGTAAAATAAATAAATAATGATATTTTTACATATGAATGAAATCGAGAAAGTGTCACAACTATTTATTTTAAAGTATAACCATAATAATTGGCTTTGGTATAAATTATAGAGAAATCAGTAACGGTTCAAGCAAATTTTTAATATCAAAAACCACTGTTAGAAATAGCAAAATTTCATCCCCTACTATCATGAAACTACAATTTTGAAAATTTTCATAAACTGAATAAGTACATGTTTTTCTACTACCATATCAAAAATATGTCATTTTTAAACACTTTTCAGTGTCAAAAATTCGTTATTTCTATATGTTGCGTGCAAAAAGTCATTTTTTGCACTCCGTCAAAAAAATATGAAACTCGTTTTTTATAGTATATTGTTTATACATCAATCAATCTTCTAACAATTATTCGTTTGGTAGTAATTTCCAAGAAGTAAGAAGAAAAAATTGCATTTGCCAATTTGGTTTTCAACTCATGTTTAAAACCGAACCTTTACCAAATTCGTGGTCAAGGTGTTCATTTTAAGTGCCTCACTCGATTTCATTGCTTGATTTTTCACCTAGGAAAAATTTTCCTGTATCATCCTGTAAAACGCGTGTCGCTAACTGGGTAACTTTAAAAACTATGGCTCTGTCAAGGCAAGAATTCAAAAGCGGAAGTCTATTATTGATGACGAAAACGTAGAAATAGCAATTCTGGGATGTTTTCATGCATTTCCAATGATGTCATTAAGACAAGCTGCTCTGGAATCGGGACTATGCAAGGATTCAGTTCACAGAATCTTACTTAAAGATAAATTTCACCCGTTTTCGTTCCAAATGGGTCAACGATTAAAAGAAACAGATTTCCTAAGTGAAAATTGTTGTGAACTTATTCTAATAAAAAGGTAGGCGACGATTCTTATTTGGGAAATATTATATTGTCAGATGAAACTAAATTTACCAAAAATGGATTTTTTAATCGACACAATTCGCATTATTGGAGTGACTCGAATCCTCATGTGTTCAGGGAGCGAAATTTTTAAGAAAGTTGGCAGTTTAATGTTTATAGTGTCATTAGAAACGATAGAGTGGTGGCATTAGAATTTCATCAGGAAAATTAAACAGTAAGCTATAAACATTTCTTCTTCTGCTAATATGTATAGTTAATTTTTTTGTTTTTGTTTTTTTTTTTAGGTGAAAGATATTTAAATGTTTTACAAAACTTGAATAATAACTATTTAGAAAATTTACTTCTAGCCGAACATAGAAACATTTTTTATCGGCACGACGGTGCTCCCCACATAACGCGTATTTGATAAATAATTTTTTACAAGAAACTTTTTACGATCAATGGATCGCCAATAATGGACCTTTCCTGTGGCCTCCTTGTTCGCCCGATTTATCATTTTAGATTATTTTATTTGGGGAATTATTAAAAATAAAGTTTATGAGAGCCCATTAACAACTATTGAAGATTGTATGCAGAGAATAAGAAATGCATTTCAAAACTTATCACAGGATTCAATTAGAAGAGCTACCCATGAAAAACTAATCCGAAGGAGCGAAAAATGTGTGGAGGTTCGAGGGCGGAATTTTGCACAATTATTAAATTAAAATGGAAACATGTTTTTAGTTGATTTTATCTTAGCTATTTCAGTTTATGCAAAGTGTCTTCAATCCAATTAATAGACATGTTAACAGTGTTTAGTATTATTTTCCGTTTTTGTGGATATCTAGTAATTAATGTACTACAAGTTCTTGATATTACTTTATCATATTCTCCATAAATAATAAACAAATTCAAAAAGTCTTCGTGGGTGTAATTTAAACGGGGTGGCATTTTTTTGACATAAAAAAATGATTGACATTATTGATTGTTTCTAATCATGGCTAATTCGATCAAATTTTTACTAAAAATTCTTGAATTTCTAAGAAAATCGCAAATATTTCAAAAAGTTGTAACTTAAACCTCCATAATGCTTATATCCGAAAAAAAGGAATTTAATTATGCATAACTTGATGTAAAAAAATACAGGGTATTCTTTTTGACTTAAGCAAGTTTTCACGGTTTGAGGTTTACACAATGTAACGTCCAGCTATAAAGGTTACTGTAAACCACTACACCTGTCAACATTTTTTTAAATGTCAAATATCTCTGAAAAGGCTGGGTTTAGGCATAGGATATCCTACATGTTTTTTACTCAGAATTTTATGCTCTTTTCGGAAACTTGAAAATATATAGGGTGTTCCATTTATAATAAGCAAGTTGGTATCGACTTCTGGTATCACTGGAAGTGCCAGGTAAATTTTTCTAACGTCTCCAGCATCACCCGCGTAATTGTTTGGCCAGTACACTCAGTTGGTCTTTTGCTAGCTAGTAACAGTGGAAATGTTGGTTTAAGAGGGTCCAGTACACGTATTATAACATTTACAATGGAATTATTTTGTACAAATCTGTCGTCTCGTTAACAGATAACCACAGCCGTGTATTTTTTAGTACACATTTGATCTTATTTACAATGTCTTCGTTTACAGTTGGTACATAGTTACGCAACGTTGTGCGACTTGGTAACGTCACCTTGGGATACTATTTATTCCAGAACTCCTGAAATGGTTGTTTATCGAGTATGTGCAGCGGAACATCACAAGCAATCAGCATTAAGAGTAAATCGAACATAAACTGTGTTGTCGAAGGCACGTCATTTTCTTTTTAGTTTTATGTTGCACAGATTACGTGATGTTTACAATCACGTTTGTCCCAGCACATCAGGTCAGTCTCACACACCTTACAAATTATTATAGCACCATTGTAGAAAAAATCCGGGAATTCAGTGATAAATTTATTCACTTTGTCAGCGTTTGGTCGTTTTTTGCCCTTGGGCAGGTCTGACATACTTTGTTATTAAATTAATATCAAGAATAAAATACAAAAAATAAAATCATCAACAATACAACGGAGAGAAATAAATTACGTTATTGACACCTCGACGCATAACAGTAGACTAAAATAGTAAACAAGTCTCGCTTACATACTTGGGTATTTCTCTACCTGGTACCGCCCATGATTTGCGGATCGAAATGCCAACTCTACTGATTAATTTTGTGACTTTTTTTTATTACAATTTTAAATGTAATCATAATCATAAGTGATAACCTTTCTTTTCATTCCAATTAATGTGTCATATATGATACAATAGTTTAGGTATAAATAGGGTAGATTGTTAACATAAGTTTAGTTTTAATCATCTCCAGATGATGCCAGCTTGGTTGGCAAAACGCGCGTCGAGTGTAGTATACAGTGTTTTGGTGTTTCGTGGAAAATTACGTCAGTGTTATCTTCACATCGAAGATTCCAACCCACTCCAGGACTACAATGGCTTCACGGTCAACGGAACTGAATCTGTATCATAAGGTTAGTGCTAAAATTAGATTAATATAGTCAGATATTTAGTTTCTAAAAACTTGCAAACGTCATTCGCTATTTCCAAATTTTATTCAAGTTAAAATTCCAAATTCTTCACACATTTCAAATAAAGTTACAATGTTTGCAAAGCAGAAATGACTGGATTTAGAAATTAAGTATCTGTACAGTAAACGAAGTATGCTTGAATTACAAGCTTATGGACTTTACAAAAAGGTTACCTATAAGTTAAATAATTTAGAACATGAACAATGGTGTGATTTTCAGAGGAACATGTTTATATAAATTAACGCAAAATTTATTAAGAAAATGTCACAAAAAAAAACTCAAAAGATTAATCGGTAGTATGTCAAAAGAAAGGTTTCCTCAAAAAAGTTCTCAGCATTGTAGAAAATCATTCCTCACAGTCGTTTGATAAAGAAGAAATTAATCTGCTTAACAAGGGATTAAATTTTGCTTTGCCTGCCTCTGAAGGAATTTTATATGAGGTTGTTGCAAGTTCAATTCAATACCTTCATTTTCCTCTAAAGGATTTGTCAGAGAAGCGTGCATAAATCAAATCTCGACAAATATTGTCACTAAAGTAAATAAAAAGTCAAAATGTATAAAAGACAGAAAAATTATCAAACGGTTGCGTGAAAAAGATTGTTTTTATTTAAAAACTGATAAGAGCAATAAGGTTGTTATTTTAGATAAAAAGAATTATTATGAAGGGTAGATAGACACTCTGATTGGTAATGGTCCTTATAAAAAACTTTCTAGAAATCCATTACCAAAAATGGTCATAGAAGTAAGAAACGTATTTAAATTCTGCAACAACCTTATTACTCCAGCTTTAAATAGGAAGTTACATGTATCTAACCCAAGTGTACCTAAATTGTACTGCTTGCCTAAGATACATAAACCAGGAAAGTCGGTACGTACTATTGTTTCAGCAATCGGATCGCCCACTTATCATCTATCAAAATGGTTCCCAGAAGAGTTCGAAAATTTACCTATTGCATCACCTAGTTTCTCTGTGATTAATTCCAACGATTTCATTAATAAGGTGAAAAATATGCAGTTGCAAGAAGGTGAAAATAGTTTAGGTATAAATAGGAGAGATTGTTATCATAAGGTTAGTTTTAATCATATCCAGATGATGCCAACTTGGTTGGCGAAACGCGCATCGAGTGCAGTATTATAGTGTTTTAGTATTTCGTGGAAAACTACTTTAGTGTTATCTTCACATCAAAGGTTGCCACCCACTCCAGGAAAACATGTTTCCTATGTCATATCATATTATCGTCATTGGTATTCATTATTTTACTATAAAACTAGATAGACCCTCCATTTTGCTGTTTATTAAAGAAATAAATTTGCAGGCCACGGTTAAAGAAATAAAAAATTAATAGTATGCAAGCCTTGAGAATATTAAATCGGTGGTTTCGAAAATATGTTCCCAACATTGTTGTTACCACAATCAAGCGGCGTTCTCTCCTATTATTTTCTCAACATTCTTAATATAATTCTACACATACGTTGTGCATTTATTATGACATTAAAAATAGTTCGTTTTCGGTGGATATTCAAATTCAAAAATATTTTCGCCGTAAGAAGAAAAAAACAAGCCACACACGTAAGCCTCGGAGGGACTAGCAGTTCAAACTTTCGTGTCGGCCGTCCAGTGAAATAGCAAGCATGAAAATGATAGCAGACTGTGCCGGTATGCTGGAAAATCGATTGGTCTACTGTGTTATGTCAGTGCATTGTGAAGTCGACCAGACACGGCCACCAGATACAGGATATCTTATGAAAATAAAAAAGTTACGTGACCGCACCGCTAGGCTCCGGCTCTGACATTACATACGTGATAAGACGGCTGTGAAAAGGCCAGAGAGCAGCGATATTACTGCCTGATAAGGTTGAAAATAGGCAACATTCACAAAGAAAGCGATATTTTAAAATTTTTGACGGGTTTTGTTTTATGTACCAGATGGCAGATCTACACGGCATTACGTCTAAATATTTTACCCTTCCGTTACTTTATTATTGACAACTGACAAAGACGACTCCATTTTAGATTAAATGGAGAATGAAGTAATAATTTTATTTCTCTTTACTACTGTTTTTCCGAAAAATTCACTCCTATAGAAAAACAGCCCAGTGTTGATTTGGGGGAGAAGAATTTTTTACAGATGAACTGAAATCGATTTTTTTGTCACTTTACAGAGGAGGGAAAAACCACACCTCTAGTACACAGTTGTGCTTTGTAGTGTAATATCTAACTAGTGTGATTTTTTAAAAATGTATATCAAGAATAGTGATGTAAAATGCTCGAGCATTCATTTTTTGAGCATTTTTCAGGCGAATGCTCGTGCAATTTCGAGCATATTCACTCATTAACGAGCATATTTGCACACATTTGTAATAGTGAAAATTACAGTGTAGAAATGAAGTATTACTTAAAATGGTTTGTTTAAATTATAGAAAATATCAAAATAAAGTAAAAACAGTTTCAGTAATAATCCTGTAACCATTAGAAGTCTAGAAAAATAAAAACAACAATAAACGTATTTTTCATGTATTTAAATTAATTTTTGGAAAGAATTAGAAGAAAACACACAGCACTATTAGTTAATATAGAAATTATTGACCATGTCTGGATAAAGTTACCTAAAGTTCGATCTTGGTGGTATTCTCTTATCTGAAATCATGGTAATATTTTTTTGTAAGAAATCATTTTATGTAATATTTTGTGGTGAAAATATTTAAGTATTATATAATTAATTAATAGTACATTTATATGGCTATTAATTTATTATTATAAATATATTTAATGAGTTTGCAGCCAATAAGTTCCGATTTGAAATGTAATTAGTTGTTTTTTTGAAGCACTGACCACAACCTTAGAAATAAAAAATTCGTTATTGAACAGTTTAAATTATCGTTAATAATTTTTTTTGCAAATTATGTAAAATTATCTACCTGAACTTATTGCGCTAGTGAAATTACTAAATTTCATTATTTAAATGATAATGTTACTAGGGCTCAAGAAAACGGTCAAGCCACGGTTCTGATTTTGCTTGACTTCACTAAGCGTTGAACTTCTTGTTACAAAATATAGCCAAATAAATCCGGTGCTTTTCATTTGAGAACTACCAAAAAAAATAATACTAATTATAATTAATAAACAAGAAATATCCTTGGATCGTCCCATCACTTTTGGTAATTCTAGAGTTTTACCTAAAAATAATTACCTTAAAAGGGAGACTTTCCATATGAATTACTCACTAGTAATAATAACACAAAAAAATTTAGCATTTGCATGCTCTGCTATTGTCGATATATTAGAAAATGTTTCGTTTTTTAAGTATATCCCATAAACGGTTGAAGATATCAAAAAACTTCAAACAAAGATAGTAGAGCATTAAAAAAATACACTTTTGTGACATATGCAACAATTACCGAGCTACAGGTCCAGGAATAATGAAAATGTCTTCATATCACCTATCTCTACGAAAAGAATAATTGTAATACATTTTTTTTATCTGTAATTTAAATTTGTACTTGGGTAAATTTTTTATTTCAGTCTATATTGCGTTGTGTAGTTTTACTCCATTGAATTCTATACTTTTTTTACGTATGGTTATTAATTTTTTTATATGTATATAGCTCATTACAGTTTGCTCTTGTTTGATATATATGATTCACCTTAGAGACAGTCCCTTGACTATGTATACAGGGTGTCCGGAAATAATGTTCGAATATTTCGGTGGGTGGTTCTACATCCAAAAATATGAAGAAAAGTTCATATGAACGGGGGTTCGGAAATGCTTCCTAAGGTGCTACGTCCCTGCAAAGATGGTATAAAAATAGTTTTTCCTAATTTTTTTAAAAGCTACTGCTACTAAAGCGATGAAATTTACCACATGTACGAAATTTCATCGCTCTAGTAGCAGTAGTTTTCAAACAAATCAGGAACAACCTTTTTATTAGGAAGCATTTCCGGACCCCGTTCATATGAACTTTGTTTCATATTTTTTAAAGTAGAACCACCCACCGAAATATTCGAACGTTATTTCCTGACACCCTGTATACTGTACAGCAGATAGCATGTACAGACCTTTTAAATCCAGCAGATTGTTGTCTATAAAACGAGGTTTCGCACTTTGTCTACTTTCTTCTTTAAATATTGTACTTAAGATGTGTCACCTGTAAAGATTTCAGAACATTATTATACGTAGAACCCCATATACTTATTGCGTATCTAAGTATAGATGCAACCAAGCTGTTGTATATAATAAGGAGAACTTTGTTATTTAATATGTTTCTTAGGATATAGAATTTATATATAATTTTCATTATTTTTTTGTTTACATTATTAATGTGTGTTTGCCATCTTACATGTTGGTCCAAATAAACCCATAGATATTTTGTATATGCAACATTTTCAACATTTGCCGAGCTATTTATGACTATTGGTTCTAGACTACGAGTTAATTCTGCGCTTGTGGGAGAAAACGCCATATATTTGGTTTTAGAAATATTTAATTTTAATTAATTCTTGTCAAGCTAGTGTTTAACATTATTTAAGGCTATTTTAGCTTTTTGTTGCGCTCGTTCCCAAGTCTCATCAGAGCACACCAATACCATATCGTCTACGAACGAGATGATAATGCCAGTTTGATTAAAATTTAATAAGTTATTTATAGATATTCAGAATAAAATAGGACCTAAAAGTGTGCCCTGCGGCGCACCCATTTTTACTTCCCTAATGCAACTAAATGCTTCACCTACTCGCACTTGCTGACGTCTATTGAGTAGGTATGATTGAAACAGTTTGAGTACATTCCCCTTTACACCAATATTGCTTAGCCAATATCCATTTGGCATGATGACGGTCTCGGATGCTAGGGCCAGGCAGGACTATTGCCTTTTTACCCTAGTCATCGCTGTAGACCTGGACCGGCCTCGTGCAGGGCGGGTTAACTTACTTTACGAACGGCCCCACTCACAAATGTGAGCGGTGCCGAAGATTTCGGTCAACCTCCCTGGGTCCTGGCTGATGTATTGCTTAGTTTTTCTAGCAATTTTGAGTGTGACACTGTGTCGAAAGGCTTTTATAAGTCCAGAAAAACGGCAATGGTTCTTTTATTTTCATAAAAATTGTCTAGAATACTCGATACTCCAATATTTTTTTTGAATCCAAATTGTTTTGTTGAGATTATCATATGTTTGTCAAGGGACGCGCGCAGTCGATTGTTTAGAAATTTTTCAAAAATATTGGTAATGTTATTTATTAAGGAAATCGGTCGAAAATTAGTCTTCTTTTTTTCCCATCTTTGTATATTGGGACTACAATGCTTTCCCTAAACTGCTTGGGGACTACTGAATTAGAAAAACACAAATTAAATATATGTGTAAGAGGGCCGCTGAGATCTTTGCTTATCAGCTTTATTAACTTGACCGATTTTCTCGGTGAGGCATTAACTTTTAGAGTGGATATAACTTTTTCAACTTCTACCTTGTCTCCAGGTTCTAGAAACATGGAGTGGACAATGTTTAAATTTTGTTGATTAGATATGTTATGATTTATTTGATCAATATTTTTTGTGATTCTTTGTCCAATTTCAATAAAAAAATCGATTAAAATTATCGGCTATCTCCTTCTGGTTATTTAGAATTATTCCTGCCCTATTGATTGATTGACCTCATTGATAATTTCCCAGTTTTTTTATAGTTATATGCGACATCATTTACCTTTTGTTTATGGTATTCATTTTTTGTAGTGTTTATTAAATTGGTCAAATTGTTTCCGTAGTGTTTATATTCTAGTTTGAGATTTAAATTAGTTTTGTCCTTTAATAACTTGAGCTTCAGACAATCACGTTTCTTTATTGATGCCATAAGTCCCAAAGTCATCCATTGTTTTAGTCGTTTTGTTTTGTTCGTTATTTGTATAAGCCCGGTAGCATTATTAACACAATTTAGGAGTTTTTCATAGAAAATGTTTGCAACTATACATGCATTTTGTTCGTTATATACATGGTTCCAATTTATTTTTTTTATGTCATTTTTAATTTTATTTTCATCGACTTTTTTTATTTTTATTTGTTGGTGGTTGCCTGTATCTGCCGTTGTTAAACACTTTAAGTTATAAATGAATGGATAATGATCTTTCAAGCTATTGTGTAATATCAGTGCACAGTTAATTTTTTTTTCTAATATATTTTGCTTTCCAATGTAAGTGAAGATGTGATCAATAATAGTGGAATAGTTTTCTTCTTCTCTAGTTAGTACGTTGAATTGAGGAACAAAGACAGTTTTTTCTAACATATTTAGATAACTTATAAGTATTGTAACCAGTTTGTGCTGCTAATATTTATATTTATATCTCCTATTATTATCACAAGATCAACTTTATTCATGCTTTTTAAATATAAATCTAGTTCATTAATAAATGTTTCTATATTTGATGGATTGGGTCTATATGTATATACCAGTTAAGGTTATTTTAAGGTCATTAATTTGAAATTTGGTTTCTAACATACTGCAGTTAAAGTTACTTTATCTCTGCATGAAGGTCGTCTCTAATGTAAATTACAACGCCATCAGATTTATTGAATTAAGGCTCATTATAATAAATTTTAAATCATTTAATATTAAAACTATTAATTTTCTCTATAGCCCAAGTTTCACTTAGGACTATAGCTCTGACGTTATTATTTATATTTAGTTGCATTAAGTTCACACACACTTTATCATAACAGGCTTGTGATTTATATTTAATTTAATTCTAATGTTATAACGAATTATTATAAAATTATTTGCATCTGTGCTATTACTAATGTGTTCTGTTACTACCTCAAAATCTCTGCTTTTTGTTGTTTCTATGTTTTATAGTAGTTTAATATATTTAATGTTATGTCAAGCAATAGTACAAATTTAAATAAAATAACTAATAACAGTGATAAAGACAGAACAAAAAGAAGAAATATTATCTAAACTAATAGTAATATAAAGGTTTTCTTCAGATAGAAGACTAAAATAAGGCAAACGTTAGAACTCTAAAAGTTTAAATGTAAGCAGGATTATCATACAGTTTGCGGAATTCCAAAATATGAGCTTTAAACTAGTTTTCCTCTGGTCCTCCTTTATTTCATACACTGCTCTCTAGGTTGTTTCTTATTTACTTAAAAACTTTTTTCTTTGAAATGTACACAAAGTAAATCCGTAAATGAATAATATATGAATGATTGTACAGTAATATCTATATACTAGGAATGTCTTCAAGTTTATCAATTATTCATAAATTTAGTGCTTTTATAACCTGATTGCATGACAAAAGAGAACTTTTTTTTGGTTATGAATGTCTCATTGCCTAGAAATGTTAAATACACTTTCTCCTTTGTTGACAGTCTCTAATCGAAGGATGGAAGTAGCACTCGGAGGACTGTGTCTTCACTAATCATGATGATAGTACTACCATCAGCAGCACGCTGAAGAGCGACTCTAATGATTAAGGTGTCTGCATTAGTCATTATTTGGTGTGCTTCAACACCGGCTTTACACAGATGAGTACTAAGCGCAGTGATGAGAGCCTTATTGCTCTAGACATTGGAGAGAATAGCAGACTTTGAATGCGTAATTAAAGTATTTTTATCAAACTGAACTTTAGAAGTTACATTTTGGTAGTGATAACTATGTGCTTCTTCTTTGGTTGTGGGAGTGTTTGGGTAGCTATAAAAACAACCACCGCCTCTTTACCAAAGTGATTTTGTACATAGGACTTGTATGCATTTACCACATCACCAAATGCACCTAGCCTTGACGAAATAGTTTACCATCCACTTCAACAGCATCCTGTGGATTTACTCATTTTCTTACTACGAAAATTCTGTTCATTTACTCATGTAGCTTTCAATGAAAAGTGTAGAGAATTTTGAAGTCAGTTTGTACTTAGAGTACTCTTTCGTCCCCGGGCAAAATAACATAAAACCCCTTAATTTGATCAAGAAAAGTCTTATTAAATAGATATTACTTGTTTAAAGAATTTCGCCTTCTTCCTAGCTTGACGTAGATATTCCATGTAAACTTGCCATTTTTTTCGGGTCCGCAGTTCGGTAACTGTTGCATATATCACAAACTTTGCGATACTCAAAAATGTGTATTTTTAGGCTCTCTACAGCGGTTGTTTGAAATGAGATATAATCGAAAAACAAATAATTCACCACCATTTTACAAGAAGGCGGTCATTGTACAGCTTGTACAAGTATTGATTTTTACTATGTTATTTTATTACTGGGGAATTGCAAAATTTACTCTAAGTTATTTATTTCTAGGTAAGAGGTATTTCTTCATTAGATTGATTAGACTAATAAATACTCCAACAGTCAGTTTCGTGTCTCTTGAAACGATAGATAAATTGATTCAAAATAAAATTTACCAGTTATGAACAGTGATACGTCCCCTTCTAAAACGGTGCCTTCGATACCATGAAGTACACTGGTATGTAATTAATAATCAATAAAAATTATGAACACGTGCATTTAATAACAATAGTGATGCTTTGTTTAAATAATTTATAGTCATCGATATTTTTATATCGTACATTCCTTCTTAATAATTGCGATAACTAATTTCAACTAACAAATATTTATCAGTCATATAATATTATTCATTCATATCAATGTATGTATATTATAGAAGAGTTGGTATTAATCACACAAATTATTTTCAGTTTTATGAGTTGTTCCAGTAGGTACTTACATATCTCAAAGTTGTTTGTTTTTAAATGCCCTGCCAAATGCATCATAACAATATTTCTTACATTGCGCGAAAAAAATAATTATCGTCAGTGAGACTGCAAAACTTCGTATCTGCAATTTTTGTTGAAAATGAGCATTTTATTCCATTATAATAAATTGTATAAAATATTGTATTCATAGATTCCTCATCAAATTAAATATAGCGATGTGTAGTACATATATATAATCGTCAAATCGTCTTCTGTTTTTTGGTCCTCCTCTAAAATTGAGAAATAGGCATACCGGGTGGCCACGAGTCAATGTACGCCCCCAATATTTTGGTTGTTTTTGAATTTAAAAATTTGGTTTTCGGTACACATAAATTAGACAATAACGGGCTACTTGTGGACTAACAGGAATGAAAATATCACTTCCAGTTGAACAGGAAGTGACATCAACTTGTTTTTCTTAAATGGAATGAAGCGCCAACAAATCATTTTTATAAGGTACCTATCTACATTTAAATCCAAAATTGCAGATAGCCATGAAAATGACAGACATTCGCAACAATTGAATTATTCTTGACTTACTCACTAATTTTCTGAAGCAAGTGTATTAAATTTGTTACAAACAAAAAAATTAATATAAAATGGTTGAAAAATATTCAAGAGATGAAAAAGTTGACATGTTGATTATTTATGGAGAGACTCAACGTAATGCAACTAGAGCACAAACTCTGTATGGAGAGAGATATCCAGAAAGAAGACAACCTCGGAGAAACTATTTCGCCCGGTTGGAGCATCAGTTTAAAACTGAACCTGATATAGAAATTGAAAAGATTTATTGTGGATGAAGAAACGGAAATTAATGTATTAGCTTTAGTGCATGTTGATCCAACCATTTCGGTAAGACAAATTGAACATGAATTACCAGTTTCCAAAGAATCAGCCAGGAAAATTTTAAAGAAACACTGCTATCGTTCTTATAAATATCAATTGCATAAATTTTTGTATGAGAATGATTATCAACGAAAAATAACCTTTTGTAATTGGTTACAGTTACGCCAATTAAGAAATGAGAATTTTATCAAAAACATTTTGTTCACTGATGAATCGAGATTTACAAACCTTGGGTTATTTAATCGAAACAACACTCTATATTGAGCAATTGAAAATCCTCACATTATGAGACAGGAGCGGTTTCAGGTTTGGCTTCAATGTTTGGTTAGGTGTACTGGGCGACCATATCATAGGTCCAATAATTTTTGACGGAACTCTAACTGGATCAAGATATCTAGAATTTCTCCAAAATATAATAGTTCCACAGATTAATCAAATTCTCAATACCAATATTGACGAAGTTTACTTCCAACAAGACGGGGCTGGACCACACAATGCTATTATCGTTAGGGATTACTTAAATCAGTTGTTTCCAAATCGTTGGATTAGGAACCATGATCCAGTTAGATGGCCTGCAAGGTCGCCTGACAACCCCACTTGATTTTTTTATTTGGGCGCATTTGAAAAATAGAATCTATATGACTGCTCCAACCACAAGGCAAGATCTGGAAGAAAGAGTTCGACACGAAATTGCACAAATAACACCTCGACAATTACAATAAGTCGCGCAACTCTGTGTATTAATCAAAACGGTGAACAGTTTGAACAATTTTTATAATGGTTTATTATAATTTAGGTTTTAAATAGTTTTGTTATTCTATTTATTCATGGTTGTAACGATTTATTAAAATTATTTCTTGTTTAATTTGTGTTTACCTTTTAAAAATACTTTTATTATTACGAAGGATATCGTTACGAAATGATTAATGGCGAAAAAATTATAGTTTATGAATCATTATTTCTGATTAATAAAAAAAATAGCACAGTTCCATTAAAAAAATTTCTATAGGACCCCTACGGAAATGAAAATGAAAATTAAATTCCGTTTTTTGAAAAAAAAAACCTAAAAATACTGGTACCTATTAGTAATTCAAACAACTATTTTCTTCTTTACAGCCAAGTCTACAACCCTACTAATAATTTCCATAGCCTACTTAGTAATTTTTTTACATGGCATTCATCTGACGCGGCCATTTTGAAAAAATTAAAAAATTGTTCGTATCTCAATTATTTTTTGGAATTTTTAATATCTGAAAAAACTGTTGCACTTAGAAATTAATGCTTAATGAGAAACCATCAAAAAAATATAGTCATTCCATTTAAGAAAAAAAGTTGATGTCACTTCCGCACAGAAGTGATATTTTCATTCCTGTTAGTCTAAAAGTAGCCCATTATTGTCTAATTTATGTGTACCAAAAGCCAAATTTTTAAATTCAAAAACAACAAAAATATTGGGGGCGTACGTTGACTCGTGGCCACACGGTATATACGAGGTTCTGTAGTTTTACCAACGCTATGTAGAATAATTTCACTTAAATGTAATATGTATAATCATTGTTGTAAAATATTGCTATAGAATACATCAATATCTCCATATTCCAATACATTATAAACTCTTCCTGAAGTGGATTGGAACTTTTGATGTGAAGCTAATAACACTGACGTGATTTTTCACAAAACACCAAAAACACCATATAATGCACTTTGAAGTTTTAATCATCCCCAAATGATACCAACTTGGTTGACGAAACGCCCATAACTCTTCCACAAATTCTAGAGATCTATATAGTTTGGACTGTTTAGAGAGGGGTTTTGGAAGATTTCTGAATTTAATTTAAATTTTCAATAACTTTTCATGTTATTTTATTTATTTATATTTTTATGGCTTACCACGTGGGTATATACTGCGAATTTATCGAGGGTGTAATTTCATGCTTAGCTCTACATTTTTCGTCATAAACAAATTTTATCTAAAATCAGAATAGCAGTAACTAAACTTTACAAACATATGTTTAAAACTGTATTTATAAATTTCTTAAATTTCATCTAATTATTTTGTTAATTGCATGAGCAACTTATTCGTATGTTTTTCTGTATTCTCTTTCATTCTTGGTGTTTACAAATATATGAGAAATTACCGAAACCTTTAAAAATTCTTAATTTTTCCCACGATCTTCTTGCTGTCTATATGTTTAGCTTTTTGAAATCAGAAGAAATGAAGCATATCCTTGATTTAGCATCATTAAAGGGCTTGAGGTATATACTAATTAGATTTAAAAAAAAAACCTAATGTTTTTTTATTTTCTATTATGTAGAAAATATATAGGTATCTAACAAAACTTCATCTCTATTTCAGTTATTGACTTTCGCATTGTTGTGAATTTAGCAGGGTTTGAAGTTAATCATCTTTTAGGCTCTTTGAAGATGTACCATGAAGTACCAGAGCGATTTAAAAACCAACAGAACAAAGTATAAACTTTGTATAATCTAATCACTTACCTAACTTAGTTTTCTTATAATGTTCAGAAAAGAATATAAAAAAATACTAGGTTCTTGTTAGCATATTAACTATTAAAATTATGGAAGGTTGTTTGCTGTATTAATTAAGCCTGCAAAAACGATTACTTTTTTCTAATCTAAAAAATATTTTAGACAAATTGATTTTTAAATACGTGTTGCCTCATTTTTTAAATCAAAAAAACATCTCCAAAATTGTCTCAATATCAAAATGTTCACAAAAACTGAACAGTAAGTAAACTAGGTATATACTACCTGGTTAGTACCATCAAATTTAATGTGTAACCCACAAAATTATTAAAAATATTAACATGAAATTAGATTCTTATTATGAAAATATTGAAGAAGTTATTAATTCGAGTATAAAATGATATGTCTGAAGGAAATGTCCAAACCAAATATTTATTTTTTATACTATGAAACAATATAAATGACTATGTAGACATGTAACCATTAAATATTAAATAACCAAAACTTTAGATGGCGTATCTATATATTGGATATTATCCCATCATTTATCAGTATTGAAATTCATGCTATAGACAATCTGAAAATATTTAATTCTAATAACGGATCATTCGTTTAACATATAAATAAAACGGTCGTTGGTCGTTCTTTTTAATCTTCGGTTTTATCTAGATTCGTCTCATATACAGGGTGTCCAGTTAGTGTTCCCTCGGAGGATTGTGCAAAAACGGCTAACTTTATAAAAACTTTCTTAACAAAACTTTCAATGTTTCATCTTTACTACAACGTAAAATTATTTTCAATTACAAAAGGTGTCACAAAAATGAGTTACATAAGAAAGTATAATTTTTTAAATAGAACACCCTGAATTCTTTTGGCGCCAGTTAAGCCTCCAAGGGTCCTGTATTACACCCTAAAACATTTTGTCAATCGGATGCAACGTTGCCAAGTTGTGATTTTTTCCTCTTCTTTTTTGGTAATTTACAAATATTTTTTTGACTGCCATATCTCCGCAATTTATTACTTGTTTTTTCTAAAAATGTAAGACGTTATTTGATAATGATGTATTTACTGAGAAACCTTTTTGAAATAAATTATTATTATACCGGAAGTCCAAAATATTTGTTTATATTCTTGATATTGATATTGAAACTACATATTGACATTGATATTAAAACTGGCCTAACAATTGCTCAAAATGTCCACCATTTTGATTCACGCAACATTGAAGTCTCTTAATAAATGAACGCCTTACATTGTATAATATATCAACATTTATACGATTGAAACACTGACGAATCCTTTCCATCATATCTTCTCGAGTCATTGCTTCTACTTTATAAACGTCTGACTTCACAAATCCTCAAAAGAAAAAATTCATTGGAGTCAGGTCGGGTGATCTAGGCAGCCATGTAGTGGTACCTAACATAATTTAATAAAATAATAAATTAGATATAATATAGCAGTTTATTAAAATATCAGACCTCCTCTTCCTATCCACCTTTCAGGAAACTGGTTACTAATCGCCTGACGAACATTTATACTAAAATGTGGTGTGCACCATCAAGTTGTAACCACATATTATTTGTAATATAATCAGGAATATGCCCGATCATTTGTGGAAACGTATTTTGCATAAAATCCAAGAAGACGACATTCACATTTCCCTCAAAAAAGTGAGGACCAATAACATAATCATATACAATTCCTCTCCAAACATTTAAACTCCAGTTGTGCTGGTAATGATTTGTCTGAGGGTTTTCTGTGCCATAATAATGAAAATTGTGCCTATTCGCAAATCCATTGCGATGAAACGTTGATTCATCCGTGAACAACACAACTTTGAAACATTCTTCCTTTTCTCCAATTTAGTTTTGAGCCCACTGGCAAGAATTTAATCGACGATTTAAATCCACATCCAAAAGCTCTTGATGCAGCTGTACTCTATAGGGGTGAAACTTATTTTTACGAAAGCATAAGGAAACACGGGATTTACTGACCTCTAAATCCCTACTTATCTCCCGAACACTTGCCGTAAGATTTTCAATTACCGCTAAAGTTATAGCCAGCTCATTTTCTGCACTTATTACATTTCGTCGTCTCGCCTTCTTTTCATATGCAACACTTCCAGTACGGTCAAAACTTTCTTTCAAATTTTCTAGAGAGCTCAGATCAGGACACCTATCGGGATATTTTTGACGATACACTTGATGCCAATAAACAATTTCCATAACATTCACCAATAACATACATCATGGATATCAAATCTTGTTGACAATAATTTCATATTATTTTTCTTAAAAATATTCATTCAACTTCATCACGATAATCTTAAACACCTGACAGAAATGTCATAAAGTGAAAAACAAACGCAAAACAAAAGACCAAAGCCATACTAGATTTTAATGCTGAAATAATGGGCACCTTAATTTACGCAAAAATTATTTCAAATAATCATATCTCAAAAACCGTTTGAAATAATAAATATGTTTAAAAAAACTAAAAAAACACGCTTTTAAAGCACATCAAACTAAAAAAGTGAAAAATAATTATTAATATAAACTGAAAACAATAATCAACGAAAAATACTACTATTATTGTAAAAAAAGCGTGGGTTGCTCGATATACGAAAAATATGGCACAAAGCGCCCCACGCTTTTTTCACAATAATACTAATATTTTTCGTTCATTATTGTTTTCAGTTTATATTAATAATTATTTTTCACTTTTTTAGTTTGATGTGCTTTAAAAGCGTGTTTTTTTAGTTTTTTTAAACTATATTTATTTTTCACATTTTAGTTTGATGTGCTATGAAAGCGTGTTTTGTAGTTTTTTTAAACTATATTTATATTGCTTATTGATGCTGATATTATAACATATTACGATCCAACAGATATTTCTGAAAAAAAAAAATTTTTTATTTCAGCCATGGGATTTGAACTCACGCCCGAGGAGTCCGTCGTTTCGCGTCGACTAAGACTTGCCCGCTCGACCAACGACCGAACTGAGAATCGTTGAATATACTTACAATATTAAGCCTCTTGCTCTCACGCAGAGGATACGTGAGGAAAGGACTGGCGATCCTGATCAGGATAATGATATAAACTTATCAAATTATTGTATTGTTACCGGTTCTTCGTGTGTACAAAGTTTCAATTAAATATGTCCGTTTAAAGTGGGTCAAAATCGAGTCCAAAGAGTCGGTTACAAACAAACAAGCAAACAAGCAAACAAACATACAAGTGAAGCTAATAAAAGCGTGTTAAAAATAAAGTATATGATATCAAAATGTGGGGAATTGTATGCGTTATTTATCCATTTAAAAAATATATAGGTATTCCATTAAAAAAAAAAATTGAGAAAAATGATAATTAAATATCAAGAATGTAAACAAATATTTTGGACTCCCGGTATAATAATAATTTATTTCAAAAATGTTTTTCAGATAATACATCATTATCAAATAACGTCTTACATTTTTAGTAAAAACAATTAAAAAATCGCGAAGATATGGCAGTCAAAAAAAAATGTTTGTAAATTACCGAAAGAGAACAGGAAAAAAAATCATAACTTGACAATGCTGCATCCGATTGACAAAATATTTTAGGGTGTAATGCAGCACCCTAGGAGGCTTAACTGGCGCCAAAAAAATACAGGGTGTTCCATTTAAAAAAAATTGTACTTTCCTATGTAACTCATTTTTGTGACACCTTGTATTGAAAATAATTTTACATTGTTTTATTTTGAACCCCCATTAAATCTGTCTTGTTTTGTTTGTATGTGCCAGGTGGAAACGAGCAGTACACATAGAACTCTGTGTGTTGACTTGTTGACTGTGCTCATCGAGGCCCCATTTGTGGTACATGGGAACATAAAGTCACTAATTGAGTACTGTGTACTTTCCAGCCTTATTTTAGCTCTTGTTCCTGATATATCCATCCTAGATCCAAATCCTTAACTACACTACGCTGATGAGTGGCAATAACTCCGAAACACGTGTCCGTAGCTGCGTAATTGTTTTTGTTTTGGGGGATATGGCACTAAACCTTCTTTGTTTTATTTTGAACCCCAATAAATCGATCTCGTTTTGTTTGTATGTGCCAAGTGGAAACGAGCAGTACACATAGAGCTCTGTGTGTCGACCGTGCTCATCGAGGACCCATTTATGGTACATGGGAATATGAAGGCACTAATTGAGTACTGTGTACTGTACGTTCCAGCCTAATTTTAGTTCTTGTTCTTGATCTATCCTATTCTAGATCCAATTCCTTAGCTACGCTACGCTGATGAGGGACAATAACTCCGAAACACGTGTCCGTAGCTGCATAATTGTTTTTTTTTTGATATGGCACTAAACCTTCTTTGTTTTATAGGAAATAACAATCAGTTCAAAAAATATATTTGCCTATTTGAGTCGTATCAGTGTACCTATTTATATTGGTCGTCATCTCGCCCAGTGAGGTTTATCGTTACTTATTTTGATTAATATTTCTGTTCAGCATATACTTGAATATTTTTCACCATAATTGTTAATCTATATAGCTAAATAATCCGCCCTCCGTGAAGTAAATATATTTAACCTCTATGTCTCACCCCCCAGCACACCTATACAAAATAAAAGTAGTGCCCTCTGATATTTGTGAAACATGTAAGACGAAAGGAGACCTGATCATATTTTCTTAGAATGCACGAAAAACAAAGCAACTAGCAACACATTGTATAACAATCTTATGAATTGCAATATTCAGTCTCCGTTTAATATACTTTCTCTACTCAGTCTCAATAGTAAAACAGTGTTTGACTGCATTAGCATTATCAGTTTTTTAGTTGAAACAGAAATGTTACTTTGAAAATTATTCTGCATAGGTTAGTTTTGTATCCTTTGTTGTTTTCCTGAGTCTTTAAACCTTTATACTAAAGTGGTCCTCTAAAACTGTTTGTTATAAAAAAAACAATGTCCTGATAGACCCCAGGACGAGAAGCGTGTGTCCTTGTTTTTTCCCTCGCCTGTCTTCAAATATAATTTTTTTTCTCTTTCTTTTTGTGTAGGTTAGAGGTAAGTAGAACTCTATATCACCATGTTGTGTCTGGCTGTATGGCTAATGGCCTAATACCAAAAAAAAAAAAAATGTCTCACCCACCGGTTAAAGTATTAAGAGTTATGGATTTTTTCCTTTAGTTAGGTTGCTGAAGATAAACAAATAGATCTACATTGGCGAAATATAGATTTGTACATATTGGGACAAATTTTCAGAACAATGTATGTCCAATATTGGTCATAAATTTCATATATTGGAGCGTAATTCATATATTGGGCGTACATGATTTGACCATTGGTCCAATATTTTGTGTTGCTGGGGTAGTTTTGAAGTAAAGTTACATTTGACAAGACCATGATTTGTAAATTTGAGAATGTTGTATAATGAATACTATTAATTAAGTACTAATATTAAATTTAAATAAAAAGTGATAAAATATTTTATTAATTGGCAATGATTAGTTCTTTATATTTTTTAACTGTTAACATTGTACACCTTTATTCATATAAAATATAGCATAAATAAAAACTCAAACAATTACAGATATAATATTTACTATCAAGCATTTGAATGTATATAATTTTGTTATTTAATGGCCTATTATCCGTTAATAATCAACCATTACTTCATTAATATTGCTAACAGTTTTATTTTGATATTTAAATCCAACAGTTTAAGTTCACTGAATGTTTTGAATTCATTTGTTAAATACTTCTGTACATTAATATTTTAATAGATATTTATTAACACATTAGTTATATTTACTTTCCTGGAGATTACTCGACAAAATTGGTGTAGCATGCAATTCTGTCATGCTCTTAGCAATTTTAGTATCTATTCTATAAGATTATTTTTATGTTTGAAAGACACACCATTCGTTTGATACATTTGTATTCTTGATTTCAATAGTTTTGCATAAAATCCTGAAATTTGATTTTTTGTGTCCGTATTTTGGTAGTTCGAAATTAATATTGTTTTAATTTTATGTTACTCCATTTAACAATGCAGGTCATTTTTGTCTTAATCTGTAGGGCATTTTTTTCGTTTTTATTTCTGATTAGTCGTAGATATTTGGAATAAAAAAAATATCCTTGGCACATTCTTGACCTTCATCTGGTCGCTTCACTAGGTTACCTCCTGTCTGCAAAAACCTAAACCGCCACTGCTATTGTATAAAATATGTTTGCCCCTCCCTGGCTTTCTCTCAAACGACGCCAATGGTTGTATGTAAGAAGTCAATATATGACAAGAAGCATGAATTATTGAATGAAACGAAAGAGGAAGAATTGATTATTTTATGCGTAATTCTATAAGAAAAGGGTGCGAGTTTCTGCTGTTGCATGTTAGTAGTTTGGTTTTTTGGACTGATTAATGCTAGTCAACGAGTGAGTTTGATTTTAAATGAGCGGGCAAAAATTTACGTAAAAGATTATGTTTGGTTATAAAAAATTGTTATATATACTATGAAAGTGGGAGTTGTTAAAGTTACACGGATAGCAAAACAGATGAGAATGGTGAAAATAAAAATTTAAAAGAAAAGTGTGATATCTGAGTTAGATTAATGCTAATAAAAAAAATAATGTGTCTATATGTGATATATATGTGTATATATGTTATATAAGTACATTAAAGAAAATTTCTTAATACCCAACGATTTTATCTGTTTCCTGTTTTATATATATATATTTTATGGTGACCAGAAAAAACTCATAATTAATTGCCCTGAATATGGTACTTAATAAAAATTACCGAAACGTCGGCAAGTTAAAAAAGTAGTTTTTCTCAAAATAAGGACCCTTACCCAAAAAGATATTTCCAACAAAAAAAAATAATATATTTATTCGAGGACGAAATGGCTGAATGTTATAATTTACTTAAAGGGGCATTTAAACTGTTCACTTAGGATGATTATCCTGGATGAATTATTCAAGGTGAATGCGTCGTTGAATTAATTTTTTGTTTAGACGCACCTTCCCTAATAAACCACTCAGATTGTTTTAAAATAGCGCCTAGTAAGGTTGTCCGTGTCTCAATTGAAATAATTTATTATACGAACCAAAAATTTACTTTTAGAACAATATTTTATTGCTCAGCTGCAAATTCTTAGAATTACAGTCTTGCAACATTGCAAACAAAAATCACATGGTTTGTTGCGATATCGACTATTCCTCTTGCGCTATTGTCACATTGTACATGTTTAAACGTTTTACCTGGTATGATTTATCTACGATAATTCACCCAGAGTGATCAAAAGGAGGACTGGGTCTTACTTTGTTCATCCTTCATCTTCGGTGATCATTTTTGATGATTCACTTGTCTTTCCTTTTGGATGATTCATCCAGGATGATCATCCAAAATGAACCGTCTAAATGCGACTTAACTGAAAACACTTTCAAAATGTGGTTGAGCCATTTAGAGATAATGAAATAATAAAAATTATTTACAGACAACAGCATGATCAACAAGCATGTCTCAAAAAATGATGCATTTGTAAAAAAACTTTAAGAAAGCATTCCTTCTTATTTGCTAGATATTCAGGGTGGGTCACCGAAAACGGGATTATTTTTTGCACTTAAGCCCATTTTTCTGAAAAACGCTTGGACTCGTCGATTTTATTTTTAGGGGGCCAATTTTATTGGTTATTTTCGATCGCACCATTTCAACTCTTAAGCGGTGGTGGAATCCGCCCCTTTTAAATGTCAATGGGGGTCAAGTAACACATTGTTTTAAAGTTCGTTAAATTCTCTTTTACAACTGTATGGTTTATTATAGAAATACTGTCACATAAAAATTCAAAAGCTGCCGACCCAGCTACCGACAATTATTTAAAGGGAGAGTGGGCCATGCTTTATTTTTTTACATAATTTTAAATAATAAATATGATATATTTATTACTTAATACATAAAACATCATTATTCTTATGTAAAATATGTTCTGACTTAGTTGTCACATAAAAATTCAAAAGCTGCCGACCCAGCTACCGACAATTATTTGAAGGGAGAGTGGGGCATGCTTTATTTATTTACATCATTTTAAATAATAAATATGAGTTATTTATTACTTAATACATAAAACATCATTATTATATAAAATATGTTCTGACTTAGTTGTGTAGCATATTGTGATATCTATTGGTCAGCCATTTTGATTAAAGACAAAGAAAATCTTTAAAGAGTTCAAAGCTCTTGCTTAAGAATCAGATATGGTTTCGGGAAGTTTGATCATATCACATATAAATTTCTTGAATCTAAATGGCTAAACCTGGATAAGCGTTTTCAGCTTCACTTACATGTTTGGTTTAAAAAATAAACGAATTGGAAACACCTAAATATCTATCTGGTGAAACGTAGCAATGCTCATTAACTTGTCACTTGTCATAGGGAGTTGTATACTGTACCCATGTATAGCTCAGTTCAATTTGAAAGAGGCTTTACCTATAATACAGTTACTTTAATAAGTTGCCGCCATATCATATTAAACCTTCCCTCTCTATTAACTCATTCAGAAAACAAATCAAATCCATACTCTATACCAACATACTTTTTTTAACTAAGATTCCTAAGCATTCTAATAATAGTGTGCGATTCGCCCCTATAAACAACACATTTATTATCTTCGTGGTCTCTTTGTTCCTTCTCCCGCGTCTTTTTTGGATACAGGGTCGAATTTCAATTTTATCAGTTTCGCGAAGGACGTCGGAAGTATATCAGTAATAAGTGGGTTAATAAAATATTCTAGTAGGCCAGTAGTAGGCGGTATTTTCGAGGGTATTGTATATTGCTTTTAAGAATTATATTAGAAATTTTCATCGGTGTGTCAGTGTTATAAGTGTGTTTTATACAGTTTGTATTTATATTATATATATTTTAGCAGACTGTAACAACTTAAAGTGTTTAACAGATATGTCGGTGAAATTTTCCTCTGTGTTTAAGCGTATTTTATACAGTTGTTTTTATAAATATTTTGGCAGGCGGTGACTATTCAGATGTCTCCTGTTAACAAGTGGCTGTGGTAAAATAATACTGGAAAAATGCTCAGGCTCTGGGAAATCCCCAACCCATCACCAGCAAAGAAAGTCAGGAAGATGTGGAAGATAGTAATGTTTCACAAATTACAAAGATGGGTTCAAAATAGCATGCCAGCAGTCACAAAAATAGTTTTAGATGTTTACAGAAATATGAAAGAAAGTGAAAGAGAAACAGGTGATAGTGAAAGAGAAACAGGAGATGTGAACTGTTTACAAATTAACTGAGAACAAGAGAATTCCTAATTAATTTTAATTTAAAGTTAGATTTTAAGTTAAAGTAAAACAGGAAGATTTTTTAATTTAACAGAAGCGGTATCAAATATCTATTTATCTAAGAAACTACTTCTAAATCTGTTATATTATTGTGTTTATTGTAAGACACAGGAATTTTAAATTCTGTTTGCCGCTAATTAGATCTTGTCGGAATGTGAGAGCGGTGGCTTGAGGTTTTTATGGTACTTTTCTGTAGCCTATTTAAGTACACAATATTTCTGTAATAAACTATACTTAATTTTTTAAACTTGGGCTAACAGAAATTGCGTTCTAACTTTAACGAATTTAATAAATTACTTCCCAAGTAAATGCGCCTTAACGTTATGAAGTTTGCTTTATTTTATTTTGTTCACACTGTAGGTAAAAACTGCAAAATAGCTGTTATTATTAAAAAAGACTAATTACCTAGTCTGTGACATTATCGGTAAATAATTCTCATTTAAAACGCCCGCCAACTTGTGACGTCATCTGCCATGCACGTGCGCATTTATATAAAGCTGAGTTCAAACTTATTTGCAACATAAAAAAACGTCGGCGACTTTGATCCCTTTACCGCTGTCAGAGGTGCGGACGTTTTTTATGTTGCAAATAAGTTTGAAATAAACTTTACTTATTTTGTATTTTTCGTCCGCGACATTTCAGCGTTAAACTTTTGATTTGTCTGTTTTGTTGTTAAAAAAAGTGGCACTTCAAAATATAAAGTTAGTAATTTAAATGAGTAAATACACTACCATGTAAGTTTGCACTGAGTATAAAAATAGCCCTTACCGTATTCACATTCCTCACTTGAGCATTTGCAAAATTTAAGTTCAGCTGATAAAATTCATCTACCCTACAAAAGTCTACCTGTGGCAGGTTTCCAGAACTACCTAGCTTCCACATATCCTCAAAAAAAAGTTTATTTTCTCAATAAATAAGAAGTCATATAAAAGATATATTTATTACATTAAAAACATAATCTCGTAAACAATGAGAACAATACAAGGAACGTTAGTAACATTTCAAAAATATCAAAACTACAAAACTGTTTTACAAAAAAACCTTTACCACTATTATATGTCTGTAAAACGCTCATTAACTGTAAGCGAACTTCCAGGTTGACATCATCTGGTAACTTTTTCATGTAAGGTAATAACGACAAAAGGAACTTCTTGTTTCCCATTGCATCGTCAGATCTTTCTTCCTTTTGGAGCGCAACCACTTCTTCTAATACAGTTGCCATTCGTTTAGTGGCATTTGTGTTATTGTCTTCGTCTTCAGAAAATTGATTCGTCGACTGAACTGTAGTCATGGGCAACGAGGAACTTGGCTGGATTTGAATAAACTGTACTGGTTGCATTGAACCTATTTTGGGAGTGGACGTCTGAAGTGGATTCTCTTCATTTGTCATATTATATTGAATAGATTCATTGCTGTCTTTATTTTCGTCTAAATAAATTATATTGGGGATGCTCCTGAAAACCAAAAGAAGGGGGCAATGTTAGTTTCATTGAAGTATGAAACGTATACGGTGACGATAAGTAAGTGGGACCTGAAAATTTGACAGTTCAAGTTTTCGGTAATTTAATGCTATGCTATGAGCTGAAAATAGTTTTTTTTTATACAATAAAAATTTATTTTATTGTATGAAATTGATAATAATTTTTATCCAAACTTTTGTTTGGACAGAAATATAAAATCCATCAAAATCAAAATTCATAAAATCATAAACTCAGATTTTCATACTCCTATTATCATCATTATAAACGTCAACAAAGAAGTTTTGGTGTATTAAAAGTTTACAAATATCAGTGCCTTTGAGGTCATAGTAGCTTGCAATTTTTAGAGCATGCAACTGAGGGTATGGACCTAATTCAGTGTTAGGAGCAGATTATACTTTCATCCAGTTTACAGCTAATTACACTTTTCCATTTTTTCTTCTCTTATTTCCTGCCTTTTCTAATCGAACTTGAGTGTTTGTGGATATTTGTGTAGACATCTTCACGAATATATACCTGATAGAGAGTTCTTTATGGCTGTTTTGAAAATTGTCTCTACAAAGCAATAAAACAATACATTGATGATTCTATTTTACCCCTCATTGTGCGAAACAACGCGTATTTTAAAGTCTCTGCCATTTCACCCTTTTTGGAACTTAAGCCAATTAATTGTATTTTAAATCAATTTTTACATGAGTCTACAATAATTTTCAGTAGCCCTTTCGGACATTGGTACCTATTCCATAGAAACCTAATGTTTTTTCAACGCTATCCTTCTCTGAATATTTCAAGACATTTAAATATTTATAGCAAAACCAAATATAAATGCCTGCTTCCTCTCACTTTGCGAAATCCCGACTTTATTTCAAAATTGTATGAGAATGAAAACTCAAAGTGACGCAAGAGATATTTACTGGAGCTCAGCTTAAAACCAGAGCAATTTTTGGATTTCAAGTAGAACGACTAGTGTCGTGCACCATAGAAAATGCCATTCAATTTGATTGATTAAATTTTATGATATCTTACAATTTATCTTCTAAGTTAAAAATCTAGTGTCAAAAGAAACATTTTAAAATAATGCTTTATACTAGAAATATTTCATCAGTAAATGTTGAAATCTCGAAATAATGTAAGTTCTAAAATCGCTCAAGAATGTCTTCTCGGCGCAATTTCAGATCCCAAAATACGCTATTCTAGTATTTTAGTCCGTTGCTAAGCAACCTTCATACGAGAAAGTTACTTTTCCGACCTAAGTCGGGAAAGTAACTCCCGTACATTATATATATATATATATATATATATATATATATATATATATATATATATATATATTAGACCATAAATAAATACACGCAAAAAAGACCAACTCACATTTTTTGCAGTTGTTACTAACTCTGGTGGTGTCCCAAACACCTGGACATCATCGTTTAAATATTTTTTTAATATTTTTTTAGCACTTAAAAGTATTAAAGCGAAATAAGCACTGAATCTGACTTTTATCACAACAATAAATAAACAGTGATTGTCAAGGAAACGATTTCATAAGCAATTAGATTGTAATGAAAAAATGTTATGCATTAATAAAAATTCCTTAATTTACAATAATATTGATTGCGATTTCAGAAAAAATAGTATGTACCTCGTAGTAAAAGCACATTCCCGGACTTCAATTTAGATACACAATGTACTATTTTTTCCTATGATCCCACTTACTATCTTTTACACTAAAATATATGGCATATTATTAGAATTATTAGATAAAAAGTATAACATTTGTACCTTGTCAGCGAACTTTTATCGTCATTTAAGAAACTAAAAGATGAACCATTAATATCCTTATTTTCGTTGGAATTTTGTACACGCGGAGTGGTTCTAAAACAAAGGAAAAGAAATATTTTAGTCAGGCTGTACATTTCAGGCACCACGAATTTAATTAATTTGGATTGATAAAAATACAAGAACAAAAATTATATATTATTGTAGAAAATATAATAGAAAACACAATTGCTTGGGTCGTGTCACAAAATGGCTTGTGTTCGCGCACTTCGTTGAAAAGGACCGGAAAATAACCATTTGTTTATTTTTCTTTACCTCGTAGACAATAAATAGTTTCCTCTATTTGGATACGCGAAATAAATAGTAAGAAAGCAATGGGATAGAGTCGAAGAAGGAAAATTAGGATGCATCTATGAACACCGAATTGTTTTTCGCCTTCTAAAGGAATAAGATCTGATATGGGATAGACCTGGAACAAAATAGGAAAGATGTATGGAAAGTATAATACACAGCCCCTTTTAGGACATCTGAACACGGAATTGTTTTTCGCCTTCTCAAGGAATAAGATCTGATATGGGATAGACCTAGAACAAAATAGGAAAGATGTGTGGAAAGTATAATACACAGCCCCTTTAGGACATCTGAACACGGAATTGTTTTTCGCCTTCTCAAGGAATAAGATTTGATATTATGGGGTAGACCTGGAACAAAATAGGAAAGATGTGTGGGTATAGTACACAGCCCCTTTCAGAACATCTATGAGAACAGCAATAAGAAGAAATTATTAAAATATGACATGAATTATTATTGACAGTATCGAAGGACGCTGATAATTAATTATTTAAAAACTTTAACGAAACATTTCAAAGAGCGCTTTTAAAATTTAATTGAGGTAAGTCAAAAATTAAATAGAATGATTTTTTTAGATCAGGATGATATACACTGGTATAAGAAAGTTATGTGCTGGCCACATCAGTAGTTATTTTGTGTTGTAACTGGCGAGAATTATTTCTCAAATATATATATTTTTTAAGTTGTTTTAATAATTTCTGCGATATTAATAAATTATTGTAATATATGCTATATTCCTTACATTGATCAAATGAATCTTATTCGTCTACAAAAAATACAGAATAGTTGTTGCAGATTTATTTTTAATTTACGAAAATTTGATCACAAATGTCAGTAAATAGTTTTCGAAAAAAAGGCAAATTTCAAAATTTACACACAATAACGCATTTGTGTATTTCTATTGAATAGTAAAAATGGATTATTTGCAAAATGACCTAACATACTAATTATATAATTATATTGCATTAAGTTCTAAATGTATGTCTTTATTATTACTTTCATAATAATATTTGTAATTTTATATAGATACACACCTACATTTAATTTAATTTAATATTTTTACACTTAAATTTTTCTTTTCTTCCTGTTTTTCAAATAATTCTTATATACATATGTTTTTTTTTCTTAATTTCTTTTTTGGTTAATATATTTTATATTACCTTATAATGATTATATTATTGCTAATCTAAATTACATACATATGTTTTTTTCTTAATTTCTTTTTTGATTAATATATTTTATATTACCTTATAATGATTATATTATTGCTAATCTAAATTATATATGTATATATATATATATATATATATATATATATATATATATATATATATATATATATATATATATATATATATATATATATATATATATATATATATACATATATATATATATATATATATATATATATATATATATATATATATATATATATATATATATATATATATATACATATATATATATATATATATATATATACATATATATATATATATATATATATATATATATATATATATATATATATATATATATATATATATATATATATATATATATATATATATATATATATATATATATATATATATATATATATATATATATATATATATATATATATATATATATATATATATATATATACATATATATATATATATATATATATATATATATATATATATATATATATATATATATATATAATAATTATATAATTATAAAATGTATTTGATCTGTCGTGTCTGATTTATTAAGTAGTATACCTAAAACTTTTATACTAGCGCATTCAGATAAGAATAACAGTATAAAATGTCAGAAATATGATATGATAATAACAAATACCTCTTTGTTATTATCATATAAGGTTTGAAAGGATGCTTACGTAATACCCAATAATTATTTTATTATTTTCTTCTATTTATATTTTTCAAAACATTATAAGCATTGTTATTCCTATCCCTATCACATTTTAATTATCAGAGAGTGCAGAGGTTAACTAGTTATTGCACTTGTTATTGCTAAAGATAATCATAAATAATGTGAAATGTCATTGAAATCGGAATAATATAAATATATGCATAACATCATATAAGGTGTTCGCAAAATGAAATTACACTATTTCCGGTTGAATCGTGATTATAAATACAGCTAATACAATTTTTAACTAGAAAATTCAATTACCTGAAAATCTGAGATAATTAATTGTTAAATATATTTAATTTTAAGAATGACTTTTTACTATTTATTTATTTTTTTCGAAAGAAGAGATGCCGGAATGTCCTTCCGTGGACTCCAACACCTCACGGGAGTAGCGCCAGCGAATTAAATACAGCCACTCCCCACTTCCCGCAGGGTTGGTTAGTGACTGTCGATAGTAGAATCGTGTGTCTGTTAAGCAGACGAAGAGAACCTAGACTTACTACCTTCTGCATTTGGCTTGCCAACCATTCGGCTGATTCTTGGTATATGGTCTTCAATCCGATTGCAGCGTCGACTTCATCCCTCCTAGTCCACCGATTAGTAGAACGACCAAGTTGACCGAGTAGCCTGGGTAGAGCACTTGAATCTCGTACTAGAGATCACAATATTTGGTCTGTTTTTCTCTATTTTCAGGATGGTATTTCTCAGCAGGTGCCGAGAATTGCATGACATTCATCACCTTGAGCTCGAAGAGAACTGTCAGAGTTGTTGGCTTGGATCAGACTGACCGTCAGGAATGAGTAGTTCCAGTATATCCGATATTTCTCGTTTGTAATTATTATATCTTTATTTTTGTTATTTTCATTATTTTTATTATATTATTATTATATATATCTTTCAGAAAATACCAAAATTATCATTACTGTTTTTTTTTAATTACATTAACCTCATATGTTTTTTTCAGATAAATAACAGTGACCAAAACATGCATAACCCAGTCACCGGGAAACAAAAAAGGGTTAACTGAGTCAATCGATAAAATAGAAATGAAACTTTGTGAATAGGGGTTTCCAAGTGTTTTTTTCATTAAAAAAAAAGTGAACACTATCGAGAACCGGTCGCCACCTTGGAAAATGGCTCCTTTTTCGCCATTTTTCGCAAATAACTCGGCTATTATTAAATTTATCGATAAGAAAGGAATTATCAAAGTGAAAGTTTGTTAAATTAAGAACAAAATGATACCACCTAGGTAGGGATAGCAAAATGAATGAAAACATCGATATATCGACATCGATAAAAATCGCCGCTTAGACATAAATGCGGTCGATACATCGAAACAAAAACATCGATGTGTCGCAAATATCGATGTATTTACATTCTAAATGTACCGATGCGATTAAAAGCTATTTCTAACATGTGGCAAAGACAAAATTACGATAATTTTCGATGTATCGACATCCAGACATCAATGACAAAACATCGATGTTTATGTTCCGAAGCATCGATGTTTTTAAAACTTATAAGAAAATACAGGGTGTTCCATTTAAACCAAAAATTTTTGCAGTTTGAAGTTGGCAAAATGTAACGTGAAAAATGGAACACTTGGTATACTATTATTGAATTTATTTTAATTGTAGAGCGGAGCATACCTTATATTCATTCTACATGCCAAAAAGGAATTGAGAATCTACGAAACAAAGAAAGTTATAAAAGTTCTTGCAAACCGTTGCACTCGACAATTTTTTTTATAAAACGTCAAATATCTCCGAAACAGTGGGGTTTAGATGTAGGATATACGGTATGCAACATGTTTTCGACTCAGGATTTTATGCTCTTATTATAGTGTTAAAATAAGCAAGTTAGTATCAACTTCCGGTATAACTGGAAGTATCAAATGCTTGTAACTATTTTTATTGCATTGGCCACACTGACATTAGTAACTCCCTAAATTTTCAAAATTTTCTATTACTTACTTTTCCCTACATCGATCGATGCAATTTTCGATATCCTGTATTAATCTCACAATATACTTATTTCTTTTTGGCTCTAATTTCGTCTACTAAATATGCAATTTATTTACAATTATTTAAATAATGGTTTTTGTTTTTGATTATCATCGCCAATAGAAAAGGTTAAAGAGCGCTTTACAGATTTATGTTGGCGGTCTGATGAAAACACCGCCTTAATAATCGATTAGACTCAAAATAATTATTACTTTGTTCAAGCTTACATCAGTTTAGAGACGAGTAGACCAAAAACGAGAATTGGTTCGTTGGACATCTTGGAGATAGTAGAATTCAGAAACGGTAGTTGTATGAACTGGGTAAAGAAAATATGACTGATTCCTGACGGACTACAAATTCCTGGAGAGGCGCACATAATTTAAATTACAAAGCAAGTAGCAAAGTTTTGTCAAAAAGGACAATAGCTGAATAATGCTGTCGTTCTTAAAAAATTAAAGTTAATCAAATATATCGCCTGGAACTCCTTGCCATTAAATTCCGATATTAGGTGGTATCCCACACATATTATATGTCACGTAAGCGATGGGATGAGGTAATTTCTATTATCGATCGCACAAAATACATATGGATAATTTTTAACAATTTGTTTTTAATCTAAGGATTATACTTTTACAATAAACATAAAAACACGCCAAACCAACAAGATAATACACAAAAATATTTATTTAGTGATACGCACGGTCAAATTGCTAGAAAAATTTAATTTCAAACACAAATGTATACCTCGCGTCAATGTGCCAAATATAGCGCCCCGCTATGTGCAACAGTGGCTTCCAGATCTCGAAAAACGGGTTAAAGTAACTAATGTATAATGCACAATTTTATTATTATTATTATAAGTGAACTTATCGATAATTGCGTGTGTAGTTATCTATAATAGCATAGCGAAGTAGTGAAGAAATGTCATTGGATGGCATCTGTCACATATATGGATGCAATAAGGAAGTTTTATAAATTTCCTTTTAATTTTAATGTTGGAAACCACTGACTATAGTTTTTAAAACAGTTATGATATTATAGGGGTCTTCTCAAAGTTTGTATTATATGTATATATTATGAACAACTGACAATATGGTAAAGATAAGAAGAGTTCCTACCATTGCCGTTTCATATGTTAATGATTTAAAGGGTTTAGCGCACGTCCAGAACAACAGAGATGACATAATTTTAGTTCGCTTATAAAGCTCCTATGACTACAATATTAGAAAGAAATAGATTTTCTTTTATTGACGTCTTCAATCTTCTGTAAAATGCTTAAAGCTCATGAATTTGATGTACCAGAAAGCACTGTAAAAATTGCTACAGTTTATGTGACAACGGTTTGATAAGGGATTTGAATATACTTTTCTCACTTTAAGTGTATTTAACTATGATTAAATCTCAAGTTGCAGAAGATCACATGATCGAAAAAAAATGCTATTTTCAAAATTAGCAAGGCTGAATTACGAAAATCAATCATTAGTACTTTACTCTGTTTCTTACTTAGAAAGAATAATTAACGCTCATTAATAATGTTGAACGTAGTCCGAACATGATAACAAAAAACAATCTTTATTTGTCCCCCTATTATAGGGGACGGCGAGGCAAAATAGGGTAGTGTGGTAAAACAGGATAGCCCTTTATTCGTACGAATGTGGCTATTTTCGCCAAAGGACCTAGAGATTTGGAGAGAATGCCCTCTATGAGTGACGCATTGGACCAACATCTAAAAGGAGCTGTTTTTCAAGCTAGCATCTGGACTCATGAACCATTACTATCTGTCTAAAAATCCTATCAATCAAGGGTGTATGGAGAAAGACAATAAGGTGGATCCCATATGAACGTACTTTTTTGCCAAAAAACACTGTACTTTCTTTTTCAAAAACTTTAAGGCTTTTCTATGTATTTCTGGAGTTAAATGTTCGTCTTGGTTAATATCTGTAGAGAAAGCTCCAATGATTCGTTCCTCACATCTTGCAATCCATGTGACTGGTGGGTAGGTCCCAATTGCTTCACCTTCTTTGATATCACTGAGTGAGAATTTAGATTAACCACTCTAATCGGTATCTTGTCTTTAATCTGTGTCAAAGTCGTTACCAGAATCACATTGTCTGTCGTTTTAAGTGAGTTATCCAGGCCAAAGCCGTGTCCTCCAGAATTTCCCTCAGGACTGCCTCGATTATTTACTCTATGCGTGCAGGGATCTTGATTATCTACGATGTTATAGCCTAATATTATGGAAATTTTCATGTGCTATTCTAAGAATAATTTCTTTATTTCCAATCTTTAGAACTCATTCTCCCACATCAAGTACAAATCCATACTTTTAATTAATACCAAAATGACGTCATCTGCAATGTCAGTTACGATACTTGGTGTTTAAAATATAAATGGCCCATCTGCAGCTCCATGTCGACTTTCCCATAAATCGCTGCCCTATCTCCCGTAGCTGTCCGAAAGACTAATCCAATTTGTCCTTTATTTACTTTGAAACCCGTTATGAATCCTGCCCATACTATTGACAACGTAGCTCCTGTGTCGATTGTGAAGACATATTTCCTCTTATTTACATGACCCTCCAACAACAGACTACTTTGAACTCTCCGAAGTTGGAAAACTTTTATTTCGGGGGGCACCATATTTCTTAGCCACCGCAGGCGCAGCCCCAAAGTACCAGCCATATTTAGTTTTCCTGTGGCTCTTCAACCACAGCAGCATTTACCCTTTCTGGGCTGCGCTGACGATAGTTTTTCTTAATATGATCCACTTTGCCACATCTAGATCACCGAATACCTCCATTCGGCCTCCCACTTTGTTGTTGGTCTTGTTCCGGCTGGGAATCCATTTTTGTTAGTAGTTGTGTAATCATCTTGTGTAGATCAGATAACAGATTTTGGGTTATGTTATCTGGCTTGTCTTCCTCCACACTCACGACTCGAACTCTCTGATTTGATTGTGTGAAACTCCATTGATGCATCAGGATAGGCTAGATTGGCTAGTCTCTCTACAGCACCCCCCCCTGTTGCCAACTGGATTTGAACTGAGCCTGATATAATTGAGCGAGATGTTGATCGCCATATCTTATTTAGTTCTAAAGCTGCGTCCAGAAAGCTAAAGTTTTGCTGTTGTATTGGAAATACAATTGTTTGGAGCAGATTTAATGCTTGGGCTTTCATTGCTAATATCAATGCTGTGGTTTTTTCTTCAACGTTCCAATTATTTGAACGTGCAGCTGCCTCGAACTGTCTCTTATACATTGATCATGAACCTTGACCGTCGATGGAAGGGGTTGTAACCTAGTACCAGACAACAGTATCAACTGGCCACTCGTCTCCCTTAATTGTTGTTTGAGCCGACCTTCAACTTGGCTAACTTTTCCCTCAAATTAGCTGGCTTTTCACTTAACTTCACTGACTTGTCCTTCGACTTCACTGACTTTTTCTATAACATCTCCTGTCTTTGATGTTGACGTGAAATGGATTTGCAGAAACAATTGTTCTTTATGCAAAGGCAAGAGAAAATAAACTTTTGCAGGTATTTGATATGAAATTAGAAATTTATGAATGCCAGTAACTGCACTAAGAAGGGATGGTTATGCTTTTATTTACGGGAATTAAAAATCCTTAACAAGGAAAAACGTAAATCAATAATACAATACCGAAAGAGAGTTCTGAATGTTGGTAATAATTTTGAAGTTCAGTGTGATTCATATACAATGATAATATAATAATTTAATATTTGCAGTATAATGACTAATGACAAAAAACTTTTAATTTCAACTCTCATATGAAATGGGCTTTAACATAATTTTGCCAACATTTCGATTTCACAAGCAAATTTAATTAGCTATGAAGGAAGCAGAATAAAGTATTTTAATTTTTATAAAAGCAACGTTTTTATGTTTACGTTAAAATTATCTAATTTATTACTTAGTCCCTTCACATACACACTATTTTTAAGAAATGCATCCCGCACGACCTTCACCAAAAAACTCATTGTCATAATATAGTCACATTAACATTTAACAATAGTGAAAAACAAATCTTTTGTCTCAACAATGCACCACTAATGCATGTAGCTTATTTTAATATTTCTGTTTGCCCAATTGCATTACCCAAGTTTATTTTCACATTAAAATTAAAGCCCATGCATGTATAATTATCAATGGTACACAATAGAAAAAAATATAATATAAATAAAAGATTACGAAGACAAATTTACAAAAGAATCATAGAGCAATTATGAGAAAAATAACATTTTCCACGAAATTTCATTTACTAATCTATCATGTCATGAAAAGACATTTTTCATTCAGTAAAAAATTTAAGTGTATGAAGAGCTCTAGCTCCAAGGAAAGATCTGATTTTGATGGAAAAAAACACATCACAATGTGGCAGAAATTGAATTCCCAAATCCGTGATTTTTAAACCTATATTCCCGGGAGCAGAAACAACGATTCTTGGATTTATCCTAGGTACGGATATTATTTAAGATGGATAAATGTATTTTTCAAATACATACCTACGGTGTTTTTACTAACGAATTTTTACATCTTCAAATATTATATTGTGTATTCCATACGTGTACCACTAGTTTTATGTACCTCCTATTTTGATGAGGATAGAACACAATTCCCTCAACCCAAGCGCGGATCCAAGGGGGGGCAATGGGTGTAATTGTCCCCCTTTGGGCCGTCAAAAAAAAATCTTATTGAAGAAATGGCATCACTTTTCAAAATTTCGCATAGATCTTGTTTCGGAAATATAAATACTTTTGGTAATGTATTAGAAAACTTTTCCTGGCATACCCATTTTCAGCTGCTGAACACGGTTTACGAGTCAAAAATTCCCACCCAGCTATACTTTTCGAGATATTGGGGCACAAATTTACAAAATGTTGCGTTTCCCACTGCCTATTACAGTATATACAGGATGATTTTTTTTACCGGCCATTAGAAGTATCTTGAGAAAGAAAAAAACATATTGATCTGAAAATTTGGCTGTGGGTATAAAAGGCCAGGATCTATTTAATGAAAATATTTCAAAATGGTGGCATTTCCGGGTATACCGGAAGTTGACCTCAACTTCGTTAGTTTAAATGGAATGACCCTTATTTATTTTTTTTTGGATTCTACGTAAGTTTCTGAGGTTCTTTTATTAAAGGTTCCCTATGCTTAAAATTAATATTTTTCGAGATATAATTTTTTTTTTCGAAAATTTTAGCAGGAAAGGTACAAAACATAAAAATTAATATCTCATTAACGGTTAACAGTAAGACGATGAAATTTGTATGCATGTAAGACAGAATATTGAGGTAACCTATCGTGTAAAAAAAATCAAATTTTCCTACAACAAAGATTCTAGATGACGTCATCTATCAAGTACACAAAAATGGCAAAAAGTATTTTTTTTAAATAGCATGCTATCTATTTAAATACACCAGTCGATGGAGAAAAAAATGCGTTTCTAACCATGTATGGTCTGCCTATACCCAAAATGAATAGTTTTTTTAGATATTTAAGTTTTTTTTATACTATCGATGAAAACTGTAGAAAGCATGAGTCTTTTAGTAGGTAGACTTTGACTTAATAACAAAATTGTTGACAAAACAAAATATTCAACAAAAATTGTGACAGATAATACGCATAATTTGTGTTTGGTATTTCAAAGTGCATCATTGTTGTCTTATTAAGAAAATGGCAAATAATTATTCAAATTCCGATATTTTCAATTTATTTAACATTCATGGACAGTGCGAGAAAATAATTAGCAGAACATGCAGAATATTTATCGAAACGTGTTCTAAATTACCACCAATGACTCGACAAAAATTTAGAAGACTACTAAGCAATTTTGTCAGATTTGGCAGCCGACATGCAGAGAAAGTTTTATTCAGATCTATCACATCAAATCAATATAATGAAATTAACGTTTTGGGATATTTTCATGTTTATCCAAATCCATCGATTCGTTCAGCAGCTGTCGATTTTGGTGTTTCCTATAGTTTTATACAGAAGATACTAAAGAAACATAAACTCCATAATTATAAATTCACTACTGTCCAAGTCCTCATGACTCAGCTCGCAGGATAGAATTTTGCAAAACAATATTGATTAGACTGCAAGAAAATCCTCAATTTTTGGAAAAATTAATTTGGACAGACGAGGCAAAATTTTCCAAGGAAGGTATTTTTAATCGAAGAAATTAGCATCATTGGAGCAACCAAAATCCACATTCTGTACACAGTCAAATTTTCAATACACTTTCAACTTTAATGTGTTTTATTTGCTAATGAAAAATAGCATCTGTTACTACATTTATGATGAAAATTTAGATGGTCGAAAATATTTGGGAATTTTAAGAACCATAGTCAGTAATTTTTTAGACAATTTACCGCTAAACCAGTATTTTTCATGCTGGTAACAACTCGATGGAGCTCCAGCTCATTATAGTGGACCAGTCAGTAACGAGCTCACTCAAATGTTTAAAGACAGATGGATAAGACGATCTGCACGATCTCCCGACCTGACACCCTTGGATTTTTACTCTGGGGTCGTATAAAAGATGAAGTTTATCGATCCCCGGTTAATAATAGACAAGAATTTTTGGATAGGGGCAATAGAGCATTTGAGCTTTAGATCCGAATGAAATTTATAGTGCTACTACACAGGGAGTAAATAAAAAGAATTCTTTTGTGTTTGGAAGTTAACGGACAACATTTTGAACAACTAATTTAATATTTTAACTTATTGTTTTTTTAGATATTTTTTAAAAATAATTTAATAAATTGTTTAATGTTGAGTAAATATTTGTCACTTTCTTAATAATTCCGATCTATCATATTTTTTAGAGATAGCTTTGTCACTAATGCTGATGTCAAAGCATTGTCAGAATCTACTAGATGCTAACGCTTTTCAATTTTCATGGATACCTCGATTATCTAAAAAACTATACATTTTGTGTATAGGGAAACCATACATAGTTAGAAGAGCATTTTTTTCTCTGTCGACTGGTGTATTTAAATAAGTACATTAATTTTTATGTTTTGTACCTTTTCTGCTAAAATTAGGGAAAAAAATTATGTCTCGAAAAATATTAATTTTAGGCATAGGGAACCTTTAACAAACCACAGAATCTTACGTAGAATCCAAAAAAAATAAAAATAGGGTCATTCCATTTAAAATAACGAAGTTGATGTCAACTTCCGGTATACCCGGAAATGCCACCATTTTGAAAATATTTTCATTAAATAGATCTTGGCCGTTTATGCCCACAGCCAAATTTTCAGATCAATATGTTTTTTTTTTCTCAAGATACTTCTAATGGCCGGTCAAAAAAATCATCCTGTATTCATAATTTTTTTAGTTTATTAATGTCAATAGGAGTGATTCTTTAAATGGTTTTATCGACGTCAGTGTCTTTATACGCTATTAAACAAATTAATATGTCTCGTTAATATCTTTATTATTGCTCTAGTGCGGTTATGAATCCTTTACCGCACTGTTTTTTTCTAAAACAATGAACGACACATAAATTGAAGCAGTATTTATTTATTTGACCAATAACTAAAGTAGTTGGACTTTAACTATTTATTTTTTTATATAAATTGCCATAGCAATACGTACATCGAATCACTTTGTTAAAACTGAAAATAATTTGACTTACTTACGTCAAATTTTCTGACATTTATAAATTTTAATTTGTTATAAAATGGAAACTTATTATTTTCACCGACAAAGAACAAATATTGAACAATACATGTTCGATTATGGCTTTATGTAACTTGTCTGACTGCGGCGGAACTCGGCTTATCGCGTCATTCTGGCAATCTCGCGCTCCTTTAACTATGATCAAACTCGTTTCGTTAAAAATGCCATAATCAAACATGTATCGTTAATAACTATTGGGACAGATCAAACATATGAAAAACAGTCTGATTTATCTTGGATAAATTCACGTGTGACGAAAACTTCTATTAGTCAAGCTTCACACATCATTGGCTTATAAATTATCTGTGATCACTTTCACATATCAGTGAATTTGTTGGTATTCAAGGTAAATCACATTGTTTTTCATATGTTTGATCTTTTCCAATTAAATACTCCAACACATTCACTATAATAATGTTTACCTACTTTGTTCGTTGAAAATTTCACCAAAATATAACACAACATCCCAAACTATTTTGCAAATTATCAGGTTAACCTTGAGATTTTTTACCATCATATTGGTAGCTTAGGCAAAGAAGGAGTATTTTCTTTTGGATACGGGCCGTAAAATCGGAATGTTTCTTTTTTTCACGGCCCTCATCGTGGCAGTGCATACGGGCTGTAAATTATTTCAATAAAATTTGATTATCTAGTTAGCTATTCCAGTATTGTCAACTGTCCAAAGTTACTACAGTTCGATCAACAGTTTTATATTTCATAGCTTGCTTGTTTGTTCAAATTAACACATATTTATGTAAACTAATATAATAAGCAAATATTATTAATGTAAATGTGTGTTGGAGCGTTTAAAAGTAATCAAGTCCCTATGAATATTCATAAACTAAAAAATTTGTGACTAAATACTTTAACAGGTAGTGAGAAAATGTGACATTCTTCCACTTTAAGCTCCATTATCTCGAAAAGTACAACCGAGGGGGAATTTTTGATTCGAAATTTGTGTTCAGCAGACAAAAATGAGTAGTATGTTAGATTTTCTAAAATCGGACGTTCTCTAATATACAACATTACCATACTTTTAATACTGCTTCGATTCATAGAAATTGCCATAAAGTAATAAATTTTCTCAAAATGCCTTTTTCCATTTTTACCATTACCAGGTATTTTTCAATATTGTGTTAAGTTCCCCTCCTTAGGGATCTCCTGGATCCGCCCTTGCCTCAACCTAAGATTCAATAGTCTTTTTGTTTCACCAATGAATGATTCTTCACATTTATTTAGAATGGAGGACACAAAATTGAAAGTGAATACAGGGAATTTGGGGATGTCAGAAATTTACCCAAAAGTGATCGCCCAATGGTAAAGGCGTCGATCCCCATAATCAATCATAATCATAATAAGAATTTCGATTAAATCTATTTCTGTGTACAAACCATATCATATCAAGAAATTAATTAAATTAAAAACGATTCTTGTTTTCTTTTTACAATTATAACTTTGTTTTTACCGCCACAAACATTGGCTTAATCACTTGATACCAACTCATTCTGAAATCCATGTTCTTTTAAATAATTTAATAAAGAATATAACAAGCAAATGGAAATTTTTTCCACACTGTGAACTACGCGAAGGTGCAATTTTTTCACAGCTTTGTGTACATTGGCTCTTAGTTGTTCTGTTTAAAATTGTAATATTTCGCATTTGCGCTAAGATAGCTGAACAGTAAATAAATTAGCCATGTTAACATATTAACCGTAAAATATATATGTAGTTAAATAGTATACTGTCAACCGCGGATTGTAAATTCAGATAATTACCGTTGTTTAAGATTTAATTTTCTTATCGTAAAACTCGAAGCATAATTTATATTTCTAGTATATAATTAGATTATTTGTAGGATGGTATTAAAATACTGACATTTATATCTAAATACTAACACTTACTTTCTGAAACTTGTAAAAGGCATAAGGAACATGAGTTGATCATAATATATATACTTTTTCTTTTTACTCGGCTGACCCCCTGATTGCTCTTCTTCCTTTTCCTTTCTCAATACCCTTGTAAAATTGTCTCTTAAAGATTTCCATTTGACTTGTATTTCTCGTACTGAAAATTAAAAATAATTAGATTTAAAGAAATGAATAAAAATATCTGTAGACCAGTCAAATTTCAACATTTACTAAATGGAATAAATAATTGAAAGTCTTATTCCTGATGATATACTGACAATCTAATACTAAAGGTTATACTAAGGCAGTGTTTCTCCTGGGGTTCCGCGAAATAAAAGTCATAATAAAATTTAAGAAAAATTTATTTTATAAAAAAATTATATTCACCATTTTCAAAATAATATATTAGGTTGTTCGTAAAATATTGATACAAGTTCCGCGATTTTTGGAAAATCGTATCTGTTCCACGACAAACCACTAATCTAAGCTGTGCTAATTTATGCCATTTACAAAAATTGCTCCGCAACCTAACGGTTTTTTTGGTAATGACTACTGATATAATTTGGACATGGTAGTCCAATTAAATTAAATACCACCTCTTGTGACTTATATTTTTCATGTTATTGTAGTGCATAAAAATTTCAAAATAATGTGAAACCATTTTATTAAAGTTTAATTTTTATTTAAAATTACACGCTCGTATCATTATAATAAATATGCTCAGAAATCCAAATAACATTTCATTCGCTATGTCGGAAAAACTGTCGTCCCCTTAAAGTACTGCAGTTGTTCCTCTGTGGGAGGGGGTATCCCTCCCTTTTTAGAAGCTATAAAGTATAAATTGTAATTTTACTAGTAAAATTCATCCGGTATACACCAAATCAGAAGTGACAAAATAAAGAATTTATCTTCTTGAATGTTTAATGACTCCTATATTAATATTAATAACTTAGTGGGAATAGGTCAATTAAAACAAGAAAAAAACTTTTTAATTTAGTCGAAACGACGAATAAATTAAAGAGTGTGTGCCCTTCATTCTAGGCAATTTATTGTTCATATTTGTGTTTAGATTTTTAAATATATATACCCACAAGGAACTTAATTTAAATAAACCTGAAGAAGTGTCAAAATATACGAAACATCGATTAATTGAAACTTGGTCTTCTCCTATCTGTCGACTTTACCCCAACTAAGTAATTTAAAAATATATTTTATGAATGACTAATATTTACAGCCCATATTATACACAGGTGTAAATATTTTTAAGATTTTGACATATTTGTTTTACACAGATTTCATGTATACATTCGAAATAAAATTTTGTGAGGTTATGATGGAAATTCCCCATCATAACCTAGCTCTGATAACCTCAAACTATTAAAACAAAAATATTACGAGCCTATATTCGTGGCGTGTTGATTGATGGCCTTGGACGACTAGGGGCTGAGCAGAACTACTTCGCTTTAACCCCAACGCATCGCTGTAGGCCTAGACCAAGCCTCGTAGTGAAGTATAATGCACAAGGGTGTTACTTATGCAATGCACGTTATTTCAAAGGTGTACCCATCGACAGCGTTGCCAAGCTATTTCAGTTTTCACATTTCGTCGGTTTCATATGAATGCTCCTCGAAATTTCCAAATGCTTTAAGGAAATTATATTCATTGTTAATAACAATAACAAAGACGCATAACATGAAATATGAAAATATGCCTCCTTAAAATTTAAGTCAGTAGGTACCATACAAATGTACGTATATTAACGATAATTATTCTTTTAAAAAAATAAATATTAGTACATATTAATTAATGAAATACAGACATGTGATAAATTATGGAAAACATGAAATAGTAACAATTGCAGTGGATATTATCTAAAGAACAATTTTAAGCTTTATTAAATGAGTGTGTCACATGTACCATGTAATAGGCACATTGAAACAAAAATAGATTGTCACCAAATACTATAAAGATTTAAAAAAATGTAAACGCAATTTTCCTCGAAAATGAAAAACACATACATATTTTGAAACAATACGTCAGAAAAAGTACGTATATATATTTAAATATCCCCCCAGTGAAAAAATAATGACTGATGTCAATAAAACTATAATATTTTATTTTATTATTTAATATTCTACTACATGAAATGTATTCGACGATTAATATATTAAAATGTATTATCTTATCATTGTATCAATCACGAAAATTCCTAGACAAGTAAATTTCCGCATAATCTAGCAACACTGCGATGATACAACGAATACAGTGGAGTTGAACAAACTACACATCGAAACCAACTAACTACAAGCCGGGCGACCAGTCGACCAGTCGAATAAGCGCTTACCTATCGCGTCCTTCTCCTGTGGACTGAACTTTGTCCAACGTTCCTCAAATAACGCTACGGCGACTGCTTCCCAGCTCTGCCTTTTCAATTCGGGATTACCGTTTCCAAGTTTCAAATCGTACAGAACTTGATGTTTCTTAATTTCTTCAATTAAAATTGAGGAGTTTATTATCTTGAATGACTTGCTGTCTGAGGACATTGTAAGGTATGTTTTGTAACGAACGTCGAAAGCAAATACGTTGGAAAATGTGCGCTCGCTTACTGACGCTGACGTTCGGGCCGGCTTCAACTCACCACTGACATGCCTACGACAGATGCGCAGCGTAAAACGCGCGTCACCAGACTGTACCGAGATATCGCTCCCCTCTACCATTTCCTATATTTGTGAAGGACGGAGTGCTAAGCATAGTTATAGTTAATTTAATAAATAATAATAATCATTGACATGGCTGTAGATACAACTGAACGCTCTGTTATAAAAACAAAACTAATAATTTTAAAATACATACTGAATTTTCTAAAAAAATATGCGTAAAGAAAATGTTATCTATCCTTTTACAAATAAGAAATAGTTTAAATAAGTACTTTTTTTAGTGATAAACTACCCTTAGAACATAATTTTATAGGAATTAAAGAATTAATCACAGATAGTGAAAGTTTAATTTATTTAGGATAATTATTTTTTTAGGTATGTAATTTATATTGTAAGTATTTAGTTTATGGCGAAAGATAACTTGACTTTTTCATTTTGAAATTGTGATCTATAAAAAAATTAATTTTCCACGTTTTTGTTTTTTTTTACAGCTGTTTAAGGCTAAAAATATTTTAATTGTCTAACGTTTTCAAACAGTTAATCAACTTATGTGACCTGGTCACCTGGTAGAGGTTTCCTTCATAAAATTAGTACATACTCTGGTATTGTTTATATATCTTAGGATGGGTTTCCACTAGTGCGTTATGCGTCCTTTGTTTTTATTGGTTACTACTTTGTTCTCATTGGTTAATTTTCTAATAGGGAAAAAAAGACGTCACAACGAAATGACATACAATGCATAATGGAAATCCGACTTCATTCTATTAATCAGATTTAAGGTGGCGTTTCCACTCTTTCGTCACCAGAATAGCTTTAAATCGCTGTTAAAATTTTTTTATTAGTAATATCGAAAAACGAAAATATACGGTTCATTCTAAATACCTACCATATAAATTTAACATACAGTGTGTCCGGAATGGAATAAATTCATTATTTCTTAAACCAAAAATATTTAGAAGAAATCCTCGGACACGTCGATTTTTAATTTCAATTGCGCACTTTATCCTTTATTTTTTGTTGGTTGTGACGTCATTACTGTTTCCGTTATGACGTCATCGATATTTTTTAACTGGAGCACCCTGTATATCTCTCCATTTTTTGATTCTGCTTCATAACAGCTGATTCAAATGTATCACACTAAGGGTCTAAAATTGAAAGTTGAACGATACGGCCATTTTGAATATAAGAATTTACTAATATTTCATGTTTTGTTTAAACAAATAATAGTCACTAGAACTAACGGTTAGTTAATAATAAAAACAATTTATAGTAAATGTTCCAACTGTACTCCTTGTTGTAGCTGACAGTGCCCTAAATTATGAATAAAGTGTTGTTTACAGTTTCCTGAGAAATATTGTTTATTTTTGTTCTAATTCTCTTTTGATTTAACAATGTTTTCCGGTTTGATTTTATGGACTAAGTTTTTTAGATGGCCCCACAGAAAATAATCTTATGAATTGAGGTCCGGTGACCTTGGTGGCCATTCGATGGGTCCACGTCTACCAATCCACCTGTTCAGAAATATTTGGTCAAGATACCTTCGAACGTCTGCTGCATAATGGGGAGGCGCACCACTCTGTTGATAGCAAAGGCTTTCGTCAACATTTCCAGGCACAATTCTACTGGAGAATAAATTTAATAACGTTGGGATGAGATAGCCCATTAAAAATTGAAGATATGCAGGTTTAATAGTATCCTAACAAAAGAAAGAATTGAGGATATCAAAGAGGATCCAAAATGCAGTACTAGATCTAGATCCATCAACCAACACGAGTACCCCATCTTGGGTACTTGAGACGGAAAACAGTAACACGTATTGGACACATTCCTCGTACTCAGCAACCGAAATAAATTCACCTCTTGAAAATTGTACTGAAAATATACATTCAATATTACCTGATGATGACTCTCAATACCAAAATAAAGATGATGTTCTGTCTCAAGCAGTCCATTCCATAATGTAATAATAACATACCTACCTATACGTATTACTAGTAATAAAATCTAAATTTCTTCAAATTGATTTAATATCTGTTTGTTAAACTAACCTGAATGAATTCTTGTAGAGCTTCATATATGGCCTCAAGTGTTTCACAAATACAACGAGATATTGTACTTTTAGGCACTCGATAAAAAAATTCTAAACTTTTAAGAGTCTCCCGTTGCTAGGTACCGTAGTGTTACCTCTAATTTTATTTTAGGCTTAATTGCATCACGTATAACAGTGTCTTCTTTTATTAGTTTTAGCGCCACTTTTCCCAGTAAAAAATTGAAACTTTCTACGTTCATTCTCAACAAATTTTCGTAGTCTTTTGGCTCTTCATCTCTTAATTCTTGTATTAATTTAACCGATGCCCCTAGTACGTTTCTGCGCTTAATTCATTCACAACACCAGATCCTTCGTTTTCGTTTTATTTTGTTTAGAAGTTTTTTTTAATTCACTTGCCAGAACTAACACACTTTCAAGAATAACCCGATTCATTTTTCTTGTAGGCGCCATTTTTATTCACTGAAATGAATTCATACCAAATGAAACATGTAAATCTTTCAAAGCGTTCATTTCAAATGAAATCATGTGATTTGATCAGTTCACTTGACTCGTGTCAACGCGCCTTAAAGGGATGCCATTTTTCTAATTTTAATACTGTATGTACTGACGCTTTTGTAACATCATAATCGCAACGAACTTGGCGAACGCTGATATGTGGATTTTCTTCAACAGCCAGTAAAATATGTAATTTTGTATCCTCGTCAACACCTGGGCGACCAGTTTTGGGTAAATCTTCCACCGTACCAGTCTCTCTTAATTTTTGTTCAATTTTACTCACTGTCGATTGAGTTATGGGTCGTGCTGGATATTCAGTATTAATAAATTACACACTTCTTGTTGAGTTCGCATCCTATCACCATACCCAATCATCGTAAGAATTCAATTCTCTTAAGAAACCACTACTGGGGTAAAGTATTATTAAGTGATTCACTGTCAAAGATGATAATGATAGAAAAAAACAAATAAAAACTAACCTACTTCAAAAATTAATCAAAAACGTGTTACTTTTTTTACTTTTTTTTTTAATGGCCGTATCTTTCAACTTATCAATTTTAGACCCTAAGTGTGATACATATTTGGAATCAGCTGTTAAAGCAGAATCCAAAATTTGAGAAATATACAGAGTGTTCCATTAAAAAATAGATCGATGACGTCATAACGGAAACAATGATGACGTCATAACCAAAAAAGTAAATAATAAGGTGCGCAATTGAAATTAAAAATCGACTTATCAGCGAATTTTTTTCTAAATATTTTTGGTTTAAGAAATAATGAATTTATTCTTTACTTTACGGACACACTGTATAAAATTACAGACAATAATGAAGCGTATTTTTTTATAAACGTATTTTTCGTTTTTCGATAATGCTAACAGAAACATTTTAACAGCGATTTAAAGCTATCCCCGCGACGCACAGTGCTGCGAGTATATGTAAATTTGGGACAAAAATCATAACTGTTGAGATGTATGTGGTATTTACATATTTTCAACTTTATATGAGACAGTTTATCATAAAATTTGTCTTAAAATATATTAAACATTATAAACCATTTGTCTTAACATAATACAGGGTGTTGTACGAATAGTTTAATTTAAAATAAAAATCCAGTGATAAATAAATATTTATTTATTTGCATACACTGGTCAACAGGTAAACCCATTTCCAGAGCAGGAAAATACACAAAACAAAAAATACAATACAGTATAAGTATATAGAAAAGATATTTAAAAAGAAAAAAAAAAACATTGTATAACATTGTATAAATAACATTGTATAAAAATAACAATAAAATAATGTCAGACAGTTTAAGACGGAAAAAGAAAAAAGAGAAACAAAGACTTAGTTATTATAATATTTTTTTAATAAAATTAAGGGTGCAATGAAAAATATCGAACTGTCCACAGTTGTTGTAATTGTTGCACATAGTAAATAGAGGTGAGAATTTAAGAATATTTGAGTGCGAAAAAAGAGAGGTAAAAAGTTTGTGTTCTCCGAAAATATACACTAGGCACATGAAAATTTAATTTCCCTAATAATTCTTGGCAGTCAATTTGATTGTATAAGATTTTTTATAGAAATACTTGAGAAAAAATATTCGCGTCTATTTTCAAGAGATGTCATGGAAAACTTAGTCAACAACTCTTGTTGGGGAACACCGATAGATGGGTATGCTCCCTCAGACTTAAGCCATAATAGTTTTAAGAATCGTCTTTGCACTTTCTCCAAAGAGTCTACGTGATTTCTGTAGTGAGGGTTCCAAACAAGAGACGCATATTCAAGTTTAGACCTAACAAAAGCAAAGTATAAAGTTTTAAGTGTACTGATATTCGAGAAGTCTCTGCTAGTTCTAATTAGGAACCCAAGAATTTTAAGAGATTGAGTCACTAAATTATTTATGTGAGGTATAAATGAAAGTTCGCCATCGAATATTACGCCAAGGTCAGCAAGAGTAGAAGGTCGTTGAAGGACTGCGTTGTCAATACTGTAATTAAACATAACAGCCTCGGACTTAGTTGTGTAGGTCATAACGTTACACTTAGACACATTCAGATTTAAATTGTTTTCAACGCACCAATTAAATAAGTTTGAAAGGCTGTTTTGCAGAAAAACGCAGTCCTCCAAACAAGAAATTACTTTAAAAATTTTGACATCATCAGCGGAAAGTAGACAGGACACATCAATAACATTCACAATATCGTTAATGAATATGTTGAACAACAGGAGACCGAGAATTGACCCCTGTGGGACTCCGGATGTAGCAATATATTCGACAGACTGGAAACCATTATACGCAACATATTGCCTTCTATCCGAAAGATAAGCATGACAAAAATAATAACAGAGATGACGAAAAACCAAAAAACAGACATTTTGTTTAGCAGTAATGAGTGATCCATAGTCGGTCAATTGCTTTCGAGAGATATATTACGTCAAGTTGCCTGCGTTGATCAATGGCTTCAGAAATAGACTGAGTTATGCAACAGATTAGAGGTGGTAGAACGTCCTTTCATAAAACCATGTTGGTACACCGATATTTGGTTGCTAACGCTATAGTAAATGTTATCATGGAGTAAAATTTCAAGGGCCTTTGAAAAATTACATATGATAGATATTGGTCTAAAGTTGCTAATATCATGTTTATCACACTTCTTAAAAACCGGACACACTTTTGACATTTCCAGATTTCAGAGAGGCAACAGTTTGTAACACATAGATTAAATAAAAACGTAAGCGGGTGTGCAAAAATACTAGCACAGTCTTTATATGTTTAAAAGAACAAATAGTTGTGGTTTATTACCATTCATTTAAATAATGTATTTGTATGAGAAATATATATATATATATATATATATATATATATATATATATATATATATATATATATATATATATATATATATATATATATATATATATATATATATATATATAAAAGCTTTTCTGAAATTTTAGCCTGGGCTTCACGTCTATCACTGGAAATCCAAGTATTCAACAGGTCACCATTTTTAATTGACAACGCGATATCTAATAACAAAAATTGTGATTTGGCGCTCACCTGCGTTCAGTAAATTATATATCAGTAACAAGAGGAAACTTCAAACTATCAAACCGTGTTAAATATGAAATAAGCATTTTTAAGCTTTTTGAGAAAATGCATCGTGAAGTTTAAAAATATTATAATTTGTCACAGTATATAGGCAATTGTCGTAAACCACAGTTTTGATATGTTGTTTCCACTTTCTACTGTTTTAAAAGTTGTATAAGGATTCATACCTTTACAAGTACCTGCCATTTTCAACAACAACAGCCTCTAAACCTGAACGCATACACCTTTTTAACTTATGCATACAACTACCTTATCGCAACAGGTCTTAACAGGCAGCATTAGGCACGTGAGTATTGGGGGCGGTAGTGATATACCTACATTGTAATTGGTCGTAATGTCTACATTAACTGTCAGTCTTCACTTGCGCCTACTTAGATTTCCTTTATCAAGCAAGTCGAAATTCGAATATTGTCTTATATTCACAGCACTGTGCGACGAGGGAATGCATACGCAGCCTTAACACTTAACCAACAAATCAACTAAAGTAATAGACGATATAATTAAGATTTTAAATTATAAAAATGTTAAGTTGGGTAGAAAAAAAATGAATCGAATTTATTCGAATTTATATCGGATAATACGCCTCAAAACAATAACTTTTTGTCATATAAAGATATATCGGAAAACAACTGGCTTTCAGAATACAAGGTGTTAGTGAAAATGAATTTAGTGAAAAAAAAATTGTTTTTTTTCAGTATCTCAATAACGAATTAAGTTTTTTTTAATTGAAATTTGGTATACAGGTATAATTAAGGCAAGCATGTTATTAAAATTAATTTTGTCAAAAATGTTAGACTGGGTGATTATGTTTTTCTGATCGATTACCCATCGATCCAGAACTTTTTATTTATACGCAACTGGTCAAATTTAATAGACAAATTTTAATCTACGTTCTTTTTAAAGCAAAAAATATTTTTGGCATCTTTTCGAAATTATTATGGTTTTTGATAAATTGATATTTTCTAAAACAATGCATTTCCGCAGCATTAAATTTGAAAGTATAAACCAAAAACAGTTGGCTGTGCAAATATGCATTTTAACAAATCTGACATTTGTCATTTGTTACAAACATTTACATTTTTACATTAAGGTCGTCACGTCGTTCGTTTTACATTGTGATTTACTTTAAATCTTCTCTTTTAAATTATCATACCCAATTTATTTACTAACGAAGAGTATCCTAATACGAGTATACTTTTAAGATATGGTTACTGTGATGGAAATACAGAAGAAGTTTCGAGAATATGAAATAAGACAGATGTGAGGAACGAAAGACATAAAATTGAAATATTAAATGTTACCAACCGTTTAAGTTCTCGTAGAGCTAGCAACAAAATGGGCCAAAAATTTACGGCAAAACTAAAGTTCTACGCACACTACATAAAGATCACAGAAAATCATACCATTTACAACCCGTACAAAATCTACGACCCGAAGATGGTCCTAAACCACAACATTTTTGTAGAGATGCAATATGTTTACAAAAAAGTTTGTGGATCATTGAGGCTACGTTTACACAAAGAAATGTAGACTATCACAACGTATAGTACGAGAAATCGGTATAGTGACGGGACGTGCGGGGTAAGACGATATATGAGGGCAGGAAATGTCTAACACATGACATCTTCCATCTTTTACACCGTTTACATTAAAGCGAGAAAGATGATTGTTGTTTTTGTTGGCACGCGACCGAGGCAGAGTTTCACTTACATTCTGTGATAGTTCAGGTACGCATTTAATTTTGTTGCCGATTTGTTTAGCATAATTATTTTATAACTGTTTTTTTGCTGGCGTATTTTTGGAAATAATTTAAGAAGGTTATCGAGTTGCATTGAGTTAGTCATATATGGTAAGTGTAATATTATAAGTAATAATTATTTTATGTGTTTATTTGCTGATGTGTTTTTGAAAATAATTTAAGAAGGTTATCACATTTAATGTAAAAATGTTTCGACCGTGGGAGGCCTCTACGTCTACATCTTATTGTGTTTGTGAAAATGAGAGTGATAGTGATTACAATGATAAAGAAAATCAAAGTTCATCAGTGTTTTCAGTAAGAAAAAATCGGCTACATTTGAACATCCAAGTGATACAAATTGGCTTTAATGTTTACAATAATCTACTGAATCGACGAGCTAATGACCCTAATAAAATGTCTGTCAATAGTAAACCTTTCTTCTGATGGCATTTCTGTTATAGTTGTCTAAAAACTATGCTAGGTTTGGAAACGTATCTCTTACCAAGAGGAAGATGGTAACAGGTAAAGAAATAGATGTGTTAAAACATATAAACCAAGTTTCAGATAGTAATTAAAAACAGCACTTTAATTTCAAGTTTTTTTCAATTTTTCATGCTTTCTATGACTGTGGGATCGACGGAAATGTCCTTTTGCAAATTTAAAATTGTAATAAATAATCCGAAAAACAGTTGCTCACACGATTAAGTAATTTAGCACTTCTGTCAAAAGTATCTCAGTTTTTCTTATAAATATTAAGAGGGCCTAAGTTTTCGCGGTGGAAAGGGGAGGATTACTTTTCACGGCGGGGAGGGAGGAGGTAGATTTTTTAGTTACGCCACTGGTAGCAACTTTGGCAGACGTATAATTAATAGAGCCCGGATTCGGATAATACATTGAAAACACTAGTGGAAAATATTGATAATATCGTATCCATTTCTCTCTTGATCTACTGTAGAACGATGGATAAACAATGGATAAATGATTTCCCTGAGTTAGAACTTGATAGCACAGAAATTCAGAGAAATATTTGTGAAAAAAATATAGTCATGTAATATTCGGATTCGGGCTCTAATAATTAAAGAGAGTGACCTTACTGATGTGTCTTAATTATTTTATATATAAAACGTAAATACAATAGGGAATGATGCAAAATCTAAAAAATTAAATCATAACGGTACTCCATATTAGGGTTTTTAATGTAACATGAAATAGTTGCGTGGATGTCTAATGCAGAAGTCATGTAAGTAATAATGCTTGGCAAAAGAATGTATCATATTAAAATTTAATTATGGAGAGAACATTTCAAGCATTAACGGAGGGGCCTAATTGAATTGTTTAAACGTTAATACATTAACACAAATTAATTATAGCATTTCTTGCAGAGCAGACGTCACTATTTTTAATAAGTTTTCTTGAATAGGTTGGATATGAAATCGCTTCGGTAAATATACTTCTTTCATAAATAAACTAATATCCTGTTTACTAACAAAGTGTGTAATAAAGAGCTCGGACGGAGGTATCGGTTTTCAGTGACAGCTTTTATGCAGACCATTACAAATAAAAATTTATTTCATTTTAAAATGTTAATACGTACGAAGGCGTAGAAGGGCCACCTAATTATTTTTTTGAAATTTCGACTTTAATCTCGGAATTCCGACTTTAATCTCGGAATTCCGACTTTAAACTCGGAATTCCGACTTTAAAATCGGAATTCCGAAATTAAAGTCGGAATTCCGAGATTAAAGTCGAAATAAAGGTGTATCTCACATACACGACTGTGTGACGACCTTGCTGTGTCGTGAACAGGCCGGCGTACATAGACGGAATTATAAAACTAAATAGGCCAAAACTTAACTAATTTTGTAAAACAGTTACAAGTATTTTAGGAAATAAATAACTCTTTCTTGAAATTCCTGCGTATTTCGGTCAGTGGTTAAAATGAAAAGATTTTTTTTTTAAATAATTTGTTATACAGGGAGTTTTTGAAAAGTATGTCAATAAGTTAACCATAGATTGGGGGTATCAAAAGAAGTTTTAACCAAATTTACCTCTAGTTGAAAATGCCCCCCATGGAGATAAGCAACACTCATTAACCTCCCCTTTTTTTAGTGGTACGCCCATGATTTTTTTGATACATGTATATTATAACAAATTTAATTATACAACTTTTTTTGTATATAACGTTTTTTTGATTTGAGTAACCATCCTTAAAATAAACTTGAAAAAGCTGAAACCATGTCATGCTAAATAATGAAATGGAAGCCATTTCGAGCATCTATGTAAACAATATTTAAAAATAAATAAACAGCTCCTTTTGATAAATGAAAGATCAAAAAAAAACTTAAAAATAAAATGAATTAAAATAAGACATTTTATTAAAACTTTATTTCAAAAGGTGCTCGAAAGGGCTCTCATTTCTTTATTTAGCATGACTTGGTGACAGCATTTTCAGCTTTATCTTAAAAATGGTTATTCAATCAACAAAATCCAAGGCACAAGAAAGCTATACAGGGTGATTGGTTATAAATGCCACCCCTCCTTAACTCCATTATTTTTGAATTCAAAAAAAAGTTTCAAATAAAAGTTATACAAGCTGATTTGGGGTTTTCAATCGTGCAACACAAATTTATAAAGGGTGTTTTTTTATTAGAACATCCTGTATATTGTTAGATTTTCAAAATCTACTACTTCTTGCGCTTTCGGCGATATATATATATGTTGTATATCGAATCCAACCATTTCCAAATCATATTGCTATAAACGAGCTAACTTTGCATACCATAAGCAAAGTTAAAATGCCATAGAAAAATATCAGAAGGCCAAATTTACTTACAAACCCGTTCAGTGGTTTTTTTGGTTTTTGAGTTAGGTGTCACTTTTGCAGTCCTGCCTTAAGAGGAACCAGCAAAAATTAGATATTTAAGCGTAATTGAATTTAATATATTAGCATATGAAAATGTTAACCATTACAATTTAAAAACTATTTAACTTCATAAATCTTGAACAATTTGAGAAGAAAAAATACATTTAAAAATTATTCTTAACTACTTATATCTCATGTCGACGATTCAAATGTTCTATGTGACCACCATGTTCTTGGACACAATTAATAATGGGTTTTGTTAAGTTATTGTTTATATAAATTTTATTCTTCAAAAAATCCCATAGCAACGTATCTAGCAACTAATAATGTGCAGTATAGTATATTCTTCTACAATTGAAGGGAAAACTGAACTGAACTGTTATATTGAAAAAAGTCGGAATTCCGACTTTAATCTCGGAATTCCGAGATTAAAGTCGGAATTCCGAGATTAAAGTCGGACTTCCGAGATTAAAGTCGGAATTCCGAGATTAAAGTCGGAATTCCGAGATTAAAGTCGGAATTCCGAGATTAAAGTCGGAATTCCGAGATTAAAGTCGGAATTTCAAAAAAAATAATAAGGTGGCCCTTCTACGCCTTCGTAAATACGTAAACTAGTTTTATCTGAAATAGTTTTAACGCAAAACGTATGACAAAAAACTAAAAAGTTATATTTTTACACTAGCCAAATTTGGGGGCAAATTAAGATAAGATAAGATATTCTTTATTTATTCATAGATAGATAGTATGTGCATAAAAAAAATAGATGTAAAAATAATAGTTACAAATTAGTACTTGTTTACATAATATAGACATATAATATAGAGAAAAAAAAAAAAACCTCAAGGAACATCAATTTGGCTGATATGCATTATCTTTTATAAAACATAAAAGATGACTCTTAAATTGGTTAACGGTATTACTAATCTTAATTACATGAGGAAGAAGATTGAATTGTACAACTCCTTTTTGGAACAGACTTCTCATTGTACTACTCCTAGAAGTTCTTTTAAGATAATAATTATTTTCACTAGCCGTTCGTGTGTTACACATGTGTACGTCTGTAACAGGCAACAATTGTCGTGTGAGATATTCCGGTAAAATGTTATTAATCATTTTGAAAATAAATGTCATAGTTTGGAAGAAGAGGAACTGTTTAATGTTAAGCCATTTTAATGTATTAAGCATTAGCTGACTGCTAGTGAAGCGGTTGCAACCTGGAGTCTACTAAAATTTGTACAACTTGTATACAACATAGAACAGCAATAGAGAAAATGAGGTAGTATTAAGGTATTATATACACAGTTAGTTTAGTAGCAGTTGATATAAATGGAGCTACTCTGCTAAAAAATCCGATCTTTTTGCCGATTTTCTTAGATATGTATTCTACATGTTTGTTAAATTTCAGTTCAAGATCAATTATTAGGCCTAGATACTTTATTTCCTGAACAATTTCAACTTTTTTTACTATTTAACTCGATACCAAGATTTTGACTAGCAAACTGTTTATATAGATAATTATTACCCACGAACATAAATTTGGATTTTAATTCATTTACTTTTAGTCTATTGATCTTAAATTTGTCTGTCAATAATTGTAGTTCTAAATTAACAGTATTTACCATTTCCTCAAAATTTGTACTCTCATAGTAAATAAGAGTGTCATCAGCAAAAAGATGGATTTTATATTTTTGCAACACATTGCCAAGGTCATTAATATAAAGAATAAATAATAATGGACCCAGTACACTGCCTTGAGGAATCTCAAAGTTGTTTAACTTGGCTTCTGATAAATTCCCATTCATTTTTGTTACTTGGTACCTATTTGTTATATAACTTGTAATCCAGTCTATAACGGTGTTCTTAAATCGATATCTCTTTAGTTTTAATAGTAGTATATTACAGTCAAGTGTTTCAAAAGCACGTTTAAGATCAATGAAAATTGCGCAATTCCCAACTCCTGCTCTGTCCAACAATTGCTACCAATCTGAAATTACTAATTGCAACGCCGTTTCACATAAATGTTTATCACGTTAACGTCACGTGACGTCACACCATGTTTTTTCTAATAACTTGTGAACGGCTGGAGATATCTAAATTCTGTAAAAACATTTAAATATATTATTGAATGTAACACTAACACACACATGCATGTTTTAACGGTCGCAAAAGTAAAAGTATATTATTAATATTTGTTATAAATGTTCCGGAGTTAATCTCTGGCGTCTCTCATTAAAAATCCATTTGTGAGATGGACCACCGTTCAACGTCGTTAGATGTTACTGGCGTATACTTAAAATATGTGAACTTTTTTAGGACTACACATTTATGTCTTGTGTAAAAAGTCTAATTCTTTGACATTTAAAAGGTCATCTGCTACTCAAATTCAAAACCAAAAAGTTTTGAAAAAAATCTTTAGAAAGTCGAATAGATGTTAAATACGAAAAGCATAATCTGACAAAGCCAAGGAGTTCTTATAATCCCTGAAGGGATATAGACGTCGAAAAAAATAAATGAAAAAACACCCACACCCCATGTCGAATTTGGCAGCTGTGTAAAAATCTCAGTACCTTTGGACGAAAAACAAAAAAGTTTTGAACAAAATTCATTGAAAGATCGATTAGATGTTAAATATGTGAAGTATAAACTGACAAAACCAAAAAGCCTTATAACTCGCGAAAGGATGTAGATATCAAAAAAATAAATGAAAAGACACCCCCACATATGTCCTGCCGACTTTAGCAGCCTAATATCCTGTGCAAAAGTTTCAGTTCCTTTCGATGAAAACGAAAAAGTTTTGAAAAAAATTCTTTAAAAGATCGAATGGATTTTTGTTTGCTGGACACAGACGCTTTAATTGCTAGTTACACCTCTACTGTAAAGTCATTTGATTGGTTCGTTGCTAAGGGCTACTCAGCAGTAGTGGTTTCAACCCCATACCTAATGCTCTTCTGGTTCTTAAATTTTTGTTTATAGATAGAATACCTCCAGTTCTCTTCGAGTGAGTGTTTATAATAAATTGACCTTATTAACTTTGGATATTACGGAATTTGCTAAAAAATACTACAACGTAATATTTACTATTGTGTCATACATGCATGAACATATTTATATGTTAAACACATGACCTACAGCCAATCCTGGTTTTGACGTCATCAATACCTAAATTCCGAGCTCTAGTAATTATAACTAGCAATCCATAACCGGAAAATTTTGCTGTATTTTAACGTGCCCATGTCGCACATACATGGCTTTCACAACATTTCTTTCGAAAAATTGTAATGGAAGCAGGTGCGCTCATCCCATTACTAAACTTGCTTCATTTTTTTAAATACCTGTTTTAATTAGTTTCCTGGTAAATATATCGTGGTATCGTGGTTTACCGAGCACTGTAGCGCAGTGGGCCAGAGCGTTAAGTGACAAACGTGCTGCTTCACTGCCTATCAACTCCTGGGTTCAAATCCCCGTTTTGATAAAATCGAAGGGATTGGTTGTATGTGTCCGTGTTTTTTTCTGCTGTGTTATAATCCCTGTCCGTGCAGCTTCGGCTTTAGTTTGGGAGTTGTCTGATTTACGTGGTGTGTTTTATGTTTTTTATATGGAGAGCGGGCACAAATATGTATGTACTGTTCCCAGGAGCAAAACACCTCGCGCTACGCTCCTGTCCAATTTTCCAAATATATAAAAAAAATTTTGTTTGGTTTATAATAAATGCAAACAAGTTAATATGTAGATTAAAACGCTAATTTTGTAATGACCACATGGTAGTTCTTATTTTACAGTTAATAGCAGGAAAGTATTATTTAAATGACTATATATATATATATATGAATTATCTAAATTATTGCTGTAAATAACTATAAATAAATAATAGCGTGCTTCTAGTTTCATTTTTATATGGCGACTGTTTCGTTATAAGTGGCAATAGGCGCCTGTTGAAAATCAATTAAAATAACTTTATTTTAATATTTTATTAAAATGCTAATATGTACCCTTTTTACAATCCATTAGTTCTTTAACATGTTTTAAAAAATTTAAATATTTAAAATTTAATTATCAATATATCAGCCAATTAAACTACTGAAATTAATAGGAAGCCAAAACTGCCCCGGAAGGATATGATTTTTTTATATACCGGGTGTAACGGGATCATGGTACACCCCCTTTTTTCTCCTTTAGTTGTGAAGATAATTGATTGAAATTTGAGATATCCTATATACATAATAAGCGCCACTTTTTGACATACAACTGATTTTCTTTTTCACTTCCGGTTTCGCCGGAAGTGACACTAACTTTCAATTTTTTAAATAGAACACTCTGTATATTATTGCATTTTTCAATTCTGTATAATTTTCTGAATCCAACGATACCAAATAAGTGACATTTCAAATGTCAGTATTTTTTTATTAATATAATTTTTAGTTTTCCATTTAAGTGTGCCATGACGGTTCCGATTTATTCTAAATGACGCGTGTAATGCTAGAAAAATCGAAATCCTATTATTGGCCTATAGTTTGTTATTTCATTTTATCTCCTTTTTTTGTAAATAGGGCATACCCTCGAGAGTTTCTATAAATCAGGAAAACAAGAAGTTCTTAATATTAAATTAAAAAGTTTAGTTTATATGATAACACTCTCATAATGATGATGAGAATAGGTCCCCTCATGCACTACACCTCATCGACTTGTTCCAAACAATACGAAAGTCGAAGCAGTCGCTGTCGCCATTAACGCCAAGGTTATGCGTCCTTCTTCACATATTATATAATTCGCGGCTATCGACGACCCCTCATCGGTGGGGTTTTTACATAAAAAAAGTTTAATGAGTAAGTGAACAACTTGTCAGAAATTACCATTTACTTTATTATATCGCGCGTTTATGGAATAAAGTGTTAGGTTTTAACCCGTTTCTGAGATGACGCCCAGACTTCCTAACTCTCTATTCATAACAAAACATATTGTGTAATCAATTCAATAAATAAATTTCCTAGCATAAATTTACAGAAGATTATTACATTACGCACAAAGAGTGTGACAAACTAAAAGAAATGAAAAAACACAGCAAAGAAATATTCAGCGCTATTAGGTTAATCGGTAAGCGCTTTCAAAGTGAAAACAAAAGATAAAATTCTTAAACCTTCAGTTATTATCTTAAATCTTCAAATTATCTAGAATTAATTTTCCATCTAGCCGTCGTTCGCCCAACAGTGTACGCTACACTCGATACGATGCCAAATTTCAGTCTTCCTTCAATGAACTGTCAAATACTTTAATACACATACTGTATAATGCACTCCAGGCGTATTTTTCCAACCAAGTTGGCATCATCAGGAGATGATTAAAACTAACCTTATGCTAATAATGTAACCTATTTATATCTAAATCATTGTTACCATTTGATGAACTGTTACTTACTAACCAATAGAGCAGACTAAATTGGATTGGCCCTCCGTCACTATTCATACAATTTTTACACTTTGTAATTTCCAAGCTTTCAAATGTATTCAGCTGTCCAGTATTTGTTACATTCCTAATTGATCTTAAATTGCAACTATCTATTTTATGGTTGTTCTCAAAGACATGTTGGCAACACTGGACTTATCTGCTCTACCATATTTGAGATAAGCCATGTGCACCTTGAATCAAGTTTGAATTGATCGTCTAGTATGTCCAACATGCCTTTCATTACAGTAATTTACATTACAGCTAATTTTTTAAATCCGCGACTTTTCGTTTGTTTCAATTTTGTCTTTTGGATTGCCTAACAGTTGCCGATTTATTTCCCGATGAATGAACCACTGTCATACCTACATCATTAAAAATCTTACCATCTTTAAAAATCTTACGAATACCACGGGTGAATCGAGGATCGTATGAAATCAATATAAATTTCGGATTTTCTCTTTCACTTTAAAAGGTCGAGAAATTTCGAGGTGGTTAAATTTACGTTTCCTAATAATTTTATCAAATAAACTTACAGAATAATATCTATTACTCACAACTATATATTTAATCAGTGTCTTTTTTTCAAACAACTCCTGATTGAGGAGGAAGCTTAATAGGTGATGAACTAGAAAATTAAAACTCGCAGTTTTGTGTTGAGCACAATGGTCCTTAGGGACGTGTCTTAAAGTACCGGTATTTTTTCTGTATATGTCAAATTCTAGCTTTCGCTATTTCTAATAATTATTAACATATCAAAAAAATGCCAGTTGTCCACAGTTTTCAATTTCGTATGTGAATTTAACTGACAACGACTGTTTAATTTAGAAACAAAGTTATCAATATCAAAACTATTATTCAGCAGATCATCGATACATAATGTGTTACATGATTCTCAAAGGGTACAACAAAACCCGCCTCAAATCATTTACTGCTCACTTCCGTACATCAATCCACTTGATCACAGATTTAAGAAATATATTTTCTAAATATAATAATATCAAATTAGCCTCTAAAAACAAAGCAACGGTTAACAACCTTTTTTCAAAATTAAAAGATAAAGACAATATTTTGGCGATGTTCAGTGTGGTGTATTGCATATCATGTGAGGACTGTAACAAAAAATATGTTGGCCAAACTAGAAGGAAAGTTAAAGACCGTATAACTTCCCACAAAAGTGACAACAGACTTAATAAACAGTCTTGCACTTTAGCCAATCACGCATTATTATATAATCATAATGTTAATTATAATAACGGTCAAATATTAGATTTTGAAATCAACTATCACAAACGTAGTTTTTTTGGAAATGTGTCACATTTTCAAAGAACCAAATACTTATTAATGCCAGAAAGGATATTGACAACTTAAGCATAATTTATACTTACTACATACCATAATGTCCACAATGATGAAAACACCCTGTATAGTATGGAATGTCCCTAAATATAAGACATCTTGTTGTTAGTATCTACTGTCATTGTTCTCTTGTTTCACTCTAACAAGTTCTTATATCCAAATTCTTTTTAAGTTGTTTTTTTTACTTCATAAAAATACACGTGATGACTGTTATAATTCTAAGAATTTAAATGAATATGGATCCGTAGTCATCCATTCGTAATGTTGTTGATTTTATACAGTAGTGGTAGTACATTACCAACAATCAATTATTAGTGTTTTTTTCTACAATTCATCAAGAATTTGTAGTTTTCAATGAATGTAACTTTAACTTTAATCTCACTTTCGTAAGTACTTTTTTACTTTTTTCATAACCTAGTTTAATTAATTATAATTTATTGCAGAGTTCCTGATGAAGAAACAATAAAGGTTTCGAAAGCTCGAACAGAAAAAAGAGTTTTTCTTTTATCATCTCACATGACTGCAATCCCAGTTTAAAAAAATTAAAAATATTTGTTTTTAACATAGACAGTCGTCTAATTTCCCTCTCTGAACTTAGAACTAGAATAGTTCTAATAAATATGAAAAGCTTAAACCAACGATATTTTCATAAAAATAGGTATTTACTTTTTTGAATTAACTTTCGTTTTCACTTGTGTGGGTCTCAGTATTTAAAACTCTTTTTCAGATTGTTGTTAAGTTTCCACTACTTATACTTGGTTCTCCTTCCAGAATTTGAGTAGCTGTTTCAGTTTTTTCTAGAAATTAACTCCTCAATGTAGCCCTCAGCTACAGTTGAAGACTTCCATCCAAATTTCTACTTTAAAACTAGAAATTTCTAGTTTCAAAAGTAGAATTACCCCTCGTCACACCACTAGTGGATGGAATGAGACACACATACTTCATTTTTATTGTAATTTATACCATTATAATTCATAACAAATTATCTATTGTCGTTTCTACGATATTAAGATCGTTTTAAAAAATAAATGTCAACACCCTGTATCTCAAAAACAAAGCCTTAGCAGACCTATGTTTATAAGAAATTTCCCTGTATACATATACGTGTGCGATTTAAGACCGGAACACCTTATTTTTGAACGTGTCGACCGATTTATTATTTTTTTTAATTTGGGGCATATTATAACAAAAATATTAGCTCAAACTTTGTATACAGGTATTTGAGACCGAAAACTGCAGGTATTTGTATTCTCCAGGCGGTAAACCTTAAAATTAAGCAGTTAAGCAAACTATTGTATGTCGACAAACTTAATTGATGTCAAAATGATGAAAAGAAAATATTGAAAATGATGAAAAGAAAATATTGATTTAACTGTTACTTTTCCATCATAAAAATTCAAATCGGATTTGTCACTTATTTCCAAATCATAGTCTACTAATTTTTTATTAATAAGAAGCTATTTCAATATTAACTTTGTGTTTTATTTAATTCTAAATTTATATAATTATTTAAATAATATTTATGTTAACTTTTTGTAAAATTTTGCAGAAAATATTCTTATTGTGTGCTTTAATAAATACATTTACCTTCTATAAAAGAAATTGTTGTTTCTTGTTTGAAGTTGTAATAAACTTTATTAATTAGCATTATATAAGATATTCATGCAAGTTCTTACTGGCAAAATAAAGATTATTGTAACTATTACATATTTTTTGTGTAGTTATGCAGTAACATTTATTTCTCGAAAAACAATGTGGTTGATATTATTTTAAAGCCAAATTAGGAGAGAAATCAGTATGTATAAATTAGACAAAAATTCAAATTTATCACCCTCTCTTACATACACGCCACTGGAGTATTGAGTTCCCTAATAAACAGAACAGAACCAAACAATTCTTTTGTAATGAATAGGGAATTATTTGTCTAGTTAATTTTGAAGTCATTGGTATAGTTACTTACCACGTACAGTAACGAACCTTGTGTGCAAAACGCAATTTCTTTGCGAGGGTCTTGATCGAGGGGGTCATGTAGATACTATCTATACAGACTTTTCTAAGGCTTTTGACAGGATTGACCACGGTCTTTGATTTCTAAACTTGACAAATTTAGTCTCTCAAAATCGTTACTTTTTTCAATACAGTCATATCTAGAGAATCGACATCAATTTGTTTAGTACCGTGGTCATAAATCGAATAACTCCTTGCAAAGATCTGGCGTGCCACAGGGTTCGATACTAGGACCGCTCTTCTTTGTAATATACATTAATGATATTTTTGAAAGCTTGGATACTAATGTTCACTTCCTCTTGTATGCAGACGACCTAAAAATGTACCGATTTATTGATAATGTTCATGATTGTAAAATTCTGCAAAAAACCTTGGATACCATCAATTCCTGGTGCATCAACAACTATCTACCCCTCAATGCTAGCAAGTGTAATATCATGTCATTTGGCCGGAAGCATAATCTATACGTGTACAATTATAATATCGATAATGTTGTTTTACAAAGATCTAAAATTATTAAAGACCTTGGCGTGTATTGTGATCCTAAATTGTCATTCAATAAGCACGTTGAAATGGTAACTACTTGTGCTTTAAAGAATCTTGGCTTTGTAATCAGGAACTGCAAAGATTTTAAAAATGTCAACACTCATCGGTTACTCTATGTAACATTTGTTAGATCTCGTCATGAATATGCTTCACTTGTGTGGAACCCAATTTATAATGTCAATATATTACAATTAGAGGTGTATACTCTTGAGGGCACTTATCCACCTATTGAATTTCCACAAAATATATTGTTAGAAAATTTAACTTACTTTTTATATAAAATAATTAATAATCGTCTGGATTGTATTATTAACCTATTAAATCAAATAAATTATAAAGTACCTAGAATTTCTGTTCGCCATAACAACTTATTTATTTCACACATACCTAGAACTAATATTCTCCTGGCCTCTCCAATACACCGTATGTCAACTATGCTAAAATCGAAGATTGTGTTGATACATTTTTCTGCAATGAAAGTGTAATTAAAAACTCTGTTTTGCATCTAGATGTTTTGTAATCTACTGTATTCTTTATTTATATGTATATGTATGTGTATGTATATGTACAAGTGTATACTTATATGTGTATATACAATTCTATATGTTTTGTTCATATATATTATATATTTAATTAAGAAATTTTTTGTAACACTCAAAATTGTTTATTGTGTATATATCTATACATAATTTCAATGTACCTAATCCTGTAATTGGTCTCCTGCTTGTTGGATTTTGTATTTGTATAAATAAATAAATAAATAAATAAATAAATAAATAAATAAATAAATGAATAAATAAATAAATAAATAAATAAATAAATAAATAAATAAATGAATGAATAAATTAATAAATAAATAAATAAATAAATAAATAAATAAATACTCAAATTACAAAAAAAAATGTCATATTTTAGATTCGTAATCAATAATATATTATTATTTTTGTCCTAGTGCATAAAGTAAGTTCTTTTTTTGCACTAGTGCGAAAAGTAAAACTTTTGGCACCGTAAATAGTGTTAAAAGTATTAACTTTTTGCACGATCGCAGAAAAATAAAATTTGGATCTATATCTCAAAAATTGGTAAGAGATCTCTGACTTTTGAATATCCAATTTTTCTTAAAAAATAGACCTCAGGCGTATTTTATCAGCTTTTTTCTAGTATACCGATGGTAAACCTCCTCAAACTTCACCAATTTGGGACACGCTGTACACGATACATTAACTGTAGGATGCAGATATTAAAATACTACCATACGATCAACGGTATCTATCTACATAAATTAATTATTGAAAAGACCTTGGTTAGTCAAGTAGTCTTTTCCTGTACGGAATAGCAGCAAGTTTTTAATGTCTGATTCGTTTTTTCAAACAGTTATAAAATGTTTCCGATAAGATTCATACCGAATCCCATATACTCGGAGATAAAATATGGAGAAACCCATAAAAGCAGTAAAGTAGCGGATTTAGATGCTATATCTCCAGCACCGGCGTGGATAACATAGTCACATTACTTGGTCACTGCACGTAAGATACTATCAAAAAGTTAATTTACGTATACTTACTTATTTTATGTCTAGAAAATAAAATGCTTAATACAACTAACTGCAAAGATTAGAAATAAGTGTACCGAGTGTGTAGGTAAGTTTTTAAGTTACTTAGATTTCGACTGGTAACTCCGAAATGATAGATGGAAATTTACCTTTAATTTTACATTAATTTTACAAAAAAAAAATTGTAGATCCCCAGATCTGTAATAGGGATGGACGATCTGAGGGTCCAGAAGGGTGCAGATTTGACTGTACGCTTACCGTTTGATCGGGAGTTGAATTGTTTACAATATTTACTGATTGCTATTTGGCTAATTTATTTACAAATATGGACAGTTCTAATTAAACGCTGATTTACCAGACTACATCTCTTTAAAGTATATAATAAATTGTTTTCTAATCAATATTGTGTTAGATACTGCTTTCTTACTTAAATATTACACAATTTCAATCATCATTCAAAGGATATCTGCAATAGAACATATTAGTGTGACGTCACCTAATTGTGCAACATACGAAAAAGATTCTTGACTCACTTGTTGCCTATATGTAACACTAGAACTTGACCGTTATGCCCATGAATATAAAGGCGACATTTTTGACTTATAGAACATAACACAGAATTTCATTTTTCTCCCTTGAAAGAAATATTTAAGAATTTTCAATTACCATTCACCATGCACAACCCAAGCAGCACATTTAGTAGTCTCTACGTATTAGCTACCATCAGTGGCACTTTAAAGGTTTTCGCAACTACCGACGGTACGTAATGGGAACGGTCCGTCTGTCAAACATTCACCATGGGGAATAGTATTACGTAGCAATTACTATTCAGGAACCTTCCCTGTTACATGTTGACAACTAGATTATTATGTAAACGGAACGTAACCAAGTAATATAAATGACTAACTTTTGGAATAGCTCTTTAGTGGTATGCGAGCAAACTATATATTCCTCTCTCTCTCTCTCTCGTTCGAATAGCAAAATATAATGTATTGCAATCAGACTTACTGATTGTGAGTTTGAAGTCAATATGTCCAAGTTAAATTTATTGAATGAAATATGTGTAGGTAATAAACCATGACATTTTGCATTCACTCTGTGTGGAAATTTAAACGACTACCTGTTTTCTTTAAAACGTTTACATGATAAAATTGTTTTTTCAAAAAAAAAATTTGTTCAAAAATTATGTGTACACTCGAAAAGGCAAAATTTGTTATGGAAAACACTTCTTTGTTTATGTGTTATGAAGTTATTATAATCTATTTATAAAAGATGTAACCCTATTTACAAAAAAAATGGTTTTCAGAATTATATTTTTATCTATGTCAATATGGCGTCATCATTCAATAATAGTTTACCAAAAAGTAGCTACTACGAAAAAGTTACAACAAAGTTCCCACTTACTTTACGACCCTCACTTTTAAGTTGATAGAGCTGGTTGATCCGATCTGTACTCCATTCATATCATATGAGCACATACAATTTTTTTTACCTGGGCTCGCAGAACGACCCTCTGTCGACCCTCAATCGTGCATAGGTCTCTAGCATAGGGACGCGGTGCAATGTATAAATGCCCAAAATATATTTATATAATACCGCGAACCTATGCTAGAATTTTTTATGTGCTTATATGAAATAAATGGAGTATATGTAAAAATAAATTTATTGTTTGAGATTGGCAACACGTTAATGACTAACTAAACAGGTGACAGGTGGAAGTGTTATTAGCGAAAATCAAACAACGAAAATCAACCAATTGATTAACTCCAGAATTTACCTTAAATACCAACAAAATTCAATGTGGCGAAAATCTCGATTGCTCAAAGTTGACACTATTATCCATATTTCCTGTCATCTAATCACTCATGTATTCGTAAATTTTGTAACTTGCCTAAGTGTTTGTTTTTATCTGAATTTTGCGAATTTGTTCAATGGACGAAATTTCTATTAATAATAATAAATGGTAAATCACAAACAATCATAATCATTATCAATTATATTCTTTACTTCAGCAGTTGTTGGTTCATCACTGCATTGACCGATTTTCCTAACCTGGTTATTTATCTATTTCAACGAATAAAGATGGGTTCCGCATCAATCAAATAATTTGTTAAATTGTTAACTTCACTTATTTGCAACATAACTTTTCTATAAAAGGTCGATGAATGCCGGAAAATCGTTACTGTTGTTTTACTGATAGCTGGCGCCATGCTTGATTAGAAAGAAGAAGAAGATTAGAATTAGAAGGTGTTGTCTTAATGTCGCTAATCAGTTAAACAACTTTAAAGCTCCAGAAAATGCCCCGACAACGTTACAGGAACTTTAAATACAACACTTTCAGTTATCATTACCTTGAAGTGATTCTTTGGTAACGCTGTGCAGTCGGCATTACTATTCTCACTTTAAAGTTAGAAATGCTTTAAAGTAATGCGGAATAGTATTCGCGACGTTACACATACTGGACCAGTTATTTAAAAGTGTAATGAATAACTATGCAGTGCCTGAATTCGGTGTAGTTTACGTAATTGTTAACTACACAGGCATACCACAAGGTGAATTTTACACTAAAGTCGCAAATTTAGTGACAATTATATACTGCCCACTATATTATAGTGTCGATGCCAGTTCCCGTCACTTTGGTGCTAGTTAGGAATGCAATATATGTTAGAATATATACAATACATTGCACTATAGAAATTTTGATAATAATAATAAAAATAAAGTTACTGTAATGCGTCCATGGTGTCTAATATACATAAGTAGTAGATGCGCCAGATTCTTTCAAACACTCCAACAAACTGAATGCAATCGTGATCGTATCTCGTATCCAGCTTCGCTTAATGCTGTATTCCAGCTAATCCAGCTTTGTTATTTTTTGATTTTGCCTTAGCCATCGCGATGGGTGCGTGATTATTGTTTTTTTTTTTAATATTTTCTTGAGCTTTTCATAATATTTTGTGATCAAGTTTTTGTTCATTGTGCCTGGCGGTCTACAATTTTTAATAAGTGTGGCCAGATGTCTTAGGGCCGAGATGAAAGAACTGTCTTCAGAGAGCTCAACATCAGAGCTCTCGTTGGGGGGAGGTTAGGGGACAAGAACTATTTCATCTAGGGCTCAATTTTGGCTAATTACGGCTCTGTGGAGGCCCTAACTCAGACACTAAACATCGTGGAGACGTGGGACAAGTGCCCATCGATTCGAAATTAAAAAGTAAAAAGTGAAATTTTTTTCCGGCCTTTGTCCGTATGTGATCAAATCTAACTTTCCAGAAATTCAGAATGTTTTCGTCAATTTCATCATTTTTCAATTTTGATTCTTTAGCGAAAAACTGTGTAGTAAGGTTTTGCTTTGAGAACTTTCAGGTTTTTTTTCATGTTAGAAAATTAAAAATATAATACATTCAATAATTATTGTAATGATTTAATTTTTAACTAGGTATTGGTTTTAAACAATATGAATACCACATACAGCAACTCCTAAATTAATCTTTCTAGTTTCCAGTGGTGGATTGTTTTTCATTTATAACCATAGTCAGCTAAACCCAGTTACCTACGTAATACATAGATAACTGGAATTAGCTGATATGTAGAGCTATCCGAGGTCACCTGGCCGACAGAGCCGTCATATGACTCATATGTTTACATCATATCATAATACTTGAATTAGTACAGTAAATGGAAATAAATTTTAACAATAATGTTACATTTTATAAAAATTTGTATAAAACTCACCCCTTTAAGCAGATTTATGAAGTAGTTTGGTTGTCGTCATCACAAAGTGGGGAAGATCTATAGTATAATAGCATCAGGTATGTTTCTACAGCTGTCTCCGTCAGCGATGTTCGCTTTGGTGAAAAAATATGTTTTGCATTTTGAAAATGACCATTCGACATCTACGGATGTAATACAGGCATAAGTAAAACAATCTGTGAACTCACTTAACGAAGTTGTAGATGCACCATCACAAATTTGTCTTAATTTGCTAAAATCAGGATCTTTCTGTAATACACTCTCGAATTTTTCACTAACGCGATTATTTTTTGCGTCATTTATAGCCTGTAGCTGTGTATTTACGTCGCGTCGTCCACTATTTGCAGCGATTCCACTAACGACAACGAACTATTTTGCAATTTTTCTATTGCGTCGTGTAGTCCTCTATAATTGTTATTAATAGTTTTTAAATCTGTTTCAAGGGAAACGTCTTGAAAGCTTATCTGGTTTTCCCTAATAGCTGCAGCCTCATTAGGGTTGAACTGTAGTATCACAGCTTTTATTTGTTGAAAATATTCAGCATAATAAAAAGCCGCTTTCAACCACGTTCTCCAACGTGTAAGAATCGGCTCTGGTGGTTCAGGGATACCAGGACACTGTCTGTGAAATGCTCGAAGCCGTTTAGGAGATTTGAGAAAAACTTTTTTTGTATTTGCTATTAATGCATCTACCTCTGGAAAACATTTTCGAATCGTTTCTGCCACAAGATGTAACGCATGCACTTTACACGTAACATGTAAAAACCTACAATTGTCTCTTTGAAAAGAACGGCCTACCATGCGCATTGTCGCAGCACCATCAGTCACAAACATCAATACTTGACTTGTTGAAAGTTCAAATTTTTCGAATGTCTTCAACACCACACGCGTAATTATTTCGCCAGTACACGCAGTTAGTCTTTTACTAGCTAGTAAAAGTGGAAATGTTAGTTTAAGAGAGCCCAGTACACGTTTTTCACCGAGAAATTTATTCACTGTTTTTTTACCCTTTGGCGCGTTTGACATTATGTATAATTTATAGGTACAACCTCACGTATTAACCTTTCAAATAAGACTGCAGCGTAAATCACTTCTAAATCGGCACGTGTGACGCCATAGCAAGACCGTGGCTGTACTCCAGCCACCTCGGACAGCTCTACTGATATGTTTATAACTAACAGTTTTGCATAATTCTGGCTTTAAAGCTACCTGCAAATATTCACAGTTTGGCATTTAAATTTCGCACCATTAATCAAAATTAGCCAAATGTAAACAAAATTTAACGTTAGCAATACTGACGGCTTGCAGACTGACGATAGTAAATTGATATTTCCTTTCCAATTTTATAAATGAAACGACTATCACACCTCTATTACAGTGGAAAGAAAGGGCGAAATTAGCGCGCTTCAATTATGATGGAATATATCACATTTTAAACAAAATTAATATATTAGTTTTATATGTTTTTGGTTTGTAGTAGGTATTGGTATTTTTTATTAGGTTGATTGTTCTAGAAAAACTGGATCAATTTAACTGTTGATTGTTGTATAAATAAATATAAAATTGCAAAATATAATATGTAATTTTTTCCTTGATTGTTTACTGACCTACTATGTATTTATATTACAACTTATTCCCACTAAGTTGTAATATCAGTAAAGTTTTCCATTATGCCAAAAATAAAGTACAAAAGTACAAAATTACCCAGTTATAGGGTATACTACTATGAGACTACAATATACAGGGTGTCCATTTAGTGCGTATTTGTTCTATAACTCTGTAACTATTACAGATAGAAAAAAAATATGAAAACAAAAGTTGGTCAGCATTCACCATTGCATACTCTAAAAATATTTTTAGTCATACGGGGTATTTCGTTTTAGTAATAGTCAACTTTGGTAAGTTAAATGAAACACCCTATATGTTATTACATATTTGGTTAGTGAATATCAAGAGCTTTTCAATAAACTACCATAATATGAATTTTCTTTGAGCAATTCAGTAGTTATTTGAAATTATATGGAAATTTTGACGCATGTACCCCTTTACAAAAACCCTTGTATTCTTTTAATTTCAAATGCTTTCAAATGTTTCGATGAGGTAGAGAATTACCATAGAAAAGGGCTTTCAAACCGTGTATCCGGTTTTAGATTTTTTTCTACAGGATGTCTATAATTTTATGTCAAACTTAAAGATTTAAAAACCTCAATAACTTTGTTATTTCAAATGGAACACCCTGTATGTTATCTCATATTCCATTAGAGAATTACAAGAGCTTTCTGACAACCTATCATACTTGATATTTATTTTCAATGGTTTTGAGGATACGATCATTTATGTCCAAATTTTGAAAAAAACATGTCCCCATAGCTCGATAAAAATCGATATTAAAACCTATATAAGGAAATAAATAAGTTGTCATGAACATATGAATACCCTGCATGCTCTAATTGTTTAAAATGAAATTATGCTAATTATTAAATATTTTAAATTAATAATTTAACGATAATGCTACGATCACCTTCCTACTTGAAGAACACCCAAAGACTCTCGCTTCACCCGCGCCCTCGTCAAGTGATAGACTCGCGCATATACGAAAATCAGAGCATTTCGATTAAAACATCAGGACAGCAAGGTCGTAACCATAATTTGTTAAAATTATCGTTACACACCCCCTATCCTTGATATAGCTCGATAAAAATCGATATTAAAACCTATATAAGGAAATAAATAACTTGTCATGAACATATGAATACCCTGCATGGTCTAATTGTTTAAAATGAAATTATGCTAACTATTAAATATTTTAAATTAATAATTTAACGATAATGCAATGCTACGACCACCTTCCTACTTGAAGAACACCCAAAGACTCTCGCTTCGCCCGCGCCCTCGTCAAGTGATAGACTCGCGCATGAACGAAAATCAGGGCATTTCGATTAAAACATCAGGACAGCAAGGTCGCAACCATAATTTGTTAAAATTATCGTTACAATCACCTTAACTTTACGTTAAATTAAAATGGTTATATTATATAGTTTTATGCAAAATGTTTTACCGAGCTAAAATGTAATTTCTCTATTTAAATTTACATATTATTAACAGGTGCGGCAATTTGCTACATAGTCACACATCACATGAGCATGTGGTAATGTCTTCAACAATTTCTATTTAAAATGCACTTAGGTGTAAGTTAAGAAATGATCCAATTGGTTATTATGATTACGTGTTGTATATGTATGCGAATATAAGAAGTTGTGTGAATAAATTGATATTTCCGTGGAAAATTAAATGGCAAATATTTGTTATTAAAAATATTTTACAAGCGGAGTCGATAATTAATTTGCAGTTTTAACGGAAATAAACGCTTAATCATGTTGCAATAAAACTATTACAATCGTTTAATTTTAATTAGTCTCTCAAATATTCAAAATTCTTGAAAAATTATTTCGATAGGCATGAGAAAATAATTTAATATGTCTCTCGTAATGAATCATAACTACCTATTACCATACTAAATCAACAGTTTTTAATAATGTTACTTTGTAAATACAAAAAAAAAAAAAGGTACACGTGAATTTGAATAATCGACGTTTCAAAAATACATGATTATGGTTTTCCTAAATGAGTTTATGAAAAAGCTAACCCCAGTTCAAAAATCAGCAATTTTTTATGTTTAAGTGGCGAGTGTGCATTTTATCAAGCTGAGCTATTTGAAACATCAATATAAATTAAACTAACTAAAGGACTTTATTCAACGTATGTGGTATACGTTCTTTGGAAATTATTAAAGAATAAGAAAAAAATCAAGGAAAATATGGATATGAAGATTATATGGACAGGGTTTCATTACACCGGGCACTGTTCATAAATATCGATTAACTGAGAGTTTTCTCTATCCCACTCTATTTTTATCAAATTCAAAACCAAACTAATAAAAATAATATATCAGCACGTGGTCCTCAGCGCGAATGCTACGAACATTACAGACTCTCTGTATTCTCTTTCAGACGAATGTTCGGAGAACAATATTTTCGTTTGAGCAATTTTGATTTACCGACTAGCCTCGGAAAAATAGGAGATTTCATGTATCTATTCCAAGTCTAGATTCTATTGCTTGCCTAAGTTACATAAACCAGGAAATTTGGTGCCACAGAAGACCGTGTGGTCGGTGCGTTCTATTGTATCAGCAATTGGATCGCCGACCTATAAAAATGGTTAACAGAGGAATTCGAAAATTTACCCATTGCACCACCTAGTTGCTCTGTGATAAATGTCGATGATTTCATTGATAAGGTGAAAAATATCCAGTTGCAAGAAGGTGAAATTTTGATCTGCTTTGACGTTTGTGCATTATTTCTAAGTGTTCTGATATCACAGACCTTGGACTTCTTTGAGGACTTACGCGAATCAAACAATCTCAGTCACAGGGGCGTGCGGTGAGTTTTTGATACAGGGGAAGCAGTTTGTGATATAGGGTGATGGGTAGTGCGAGGCCCCAAGCGAAGCGAGGCAAAATTTTTTTTAAGAAAAGGGCGAATCTTCGGTATAATCATTTTAAAGCAAATGTCGAAAGCCGCAAAGTTATGATATCTAGAAAAAAAGTACACTTGTAGGACCACCACTCCTCAATAAACATAAAACATAAAAACACCACAAAAATTAGACAACCCCCGATTCCAAAGCCGAAGCTGCACGGGCGAGGGTTACACTTATGAAAAAAACGCAGACACACAACCATACCCACCGACACTGCCAGTGCCGGTGACGGGGATCGAACCCGCAGCGAAATAGAGAGTTTATTCAGTCACACTTGCCATCGTGCACTCTCTAGCCAACTATAAATCGAGCCGGCTAGTTAAGTAGTTAACATACTACCTATTTATAATGTAGTTTAATCCGCCTCTCCTTTTTTGCGAAGTCGGAAATAACTTCGTCGTAAAAGTTTGAATTTTGGGACATCTCCTTCACAAAGGCCCTTTCTATTGTCAACAGGGACAATTTTGAAAGCCGCTCTTCACTGGTTGAATTTCTTGAAAAAGTCTTTATTCTTTTTAAGGTCGAAAAACTGCGTTCAACCGAAGCACTAGTTGCAGGTATCGTCAACACTAACTTACACAATTTCAACACTTCATAATAGGCCTGATCCAAACTATTTTCTTTTATAAAGATAATCAGTTCGTTGGCGTTATGTTCCTGACTAATATCTTCTGTAGCATAAATAACTGAGAGTTCCAATCGTAACCCAACTATATCAACAAAAATTCCGTAGTTATCACTCAATGACTGAAGTGCGTTTTGTAGAAACTGTTTATTTTTAAATTCATTAAAATTACACAATTCTAAAAATTGTATATCACTAAAATTTTTAATGAATGCTCAATTCGTGATTTTCCAAATGTTTTTTTTAGAACCGCTCGTAAATGAGTTTCACACTTACCACTTTGTCACTTTGTGAATGTTGCTTAAATCTGAAGAGCCATTTTTATTCCAAACACCTTTTTCATTTGTGAAAAGTACACATGGCCAACAAAACAATTTACACAAATTTTCACAACCCGTTAACCACTGATTAGCACTGTACATTTCAATATTAAAGTACCTATAGCATGATTTAACTTTCGTTTTTAAAAGTTTTAAATCAGGTGTTGGTCTCCTGTTTTTAATAATATCCAGTTTATCTTGAAACGAATATGTTGAAAATCCCTTTTTCAACAAATTGCACACCATACAAACGCAAATAATATTTTCCACAGTGCTAGGACCAGCTTCCACATTTAATAAGCAATTCTAAAACAGCTTATACGCGCACTAATGTTCAACGTTTTAAAAATCACTTGTCGCCACACCACAGGTTTCAAGAAACACCAAAAAAAAAAGTTCCTCTGAAAATATTTGTTTTTACAAATATAGCACAAAAGCTGAGAATAATACTAGGTAGATTAATATTAAGTATAATATTAAAATCGATATTAAAATCTATAGAACAAGACGCATTACTGCAATGCTATACGGCTCAGATATCAAGATTATAAAGTGGGAATGGGATGCAATTCAAGAAGTTGCTTATGACTATGAGTTATATGGAAGTCGCGCGAGTTCGTGTTGGCTCGATTAATCGAGTGCGTCATCGTTACGGTTTTATCGTGCAACATTATCTCAGCTGTTGAAATTCAGGGCCGTGTCTATTGAAATTGGGTAAAAGTAAATTTTAATGATTAATATATTATGTGATAAATAATAATTAGGTTCTAATTATGTGTTTGTTTTTTAATAATCCCAAGGGAAGCACTGCTTCCCTTGCTTCCATGGACCGACCGCCCCTGCTCAGTCAAGATATAGTACAAGAATATATTCAACTCACTAAACTTTGCATGAAACAAAATTGTTTTCAATTCAATGATAGTTTCTTCGAACAACATGAAGGAACAACAATAGGTAGGTACTCTTTGCCTTCATGAACAGATTGGAAACAGAAGCAAAAGAAGAATTCGAGTATTTCCCCAGGGTATGTGGATGATATTTTTACAGTGTTTGACACAAAAATCACTGATATTGACAACTTTGTTTCTAAATTAAATAGTCGTTTCACGTCAGTTAAATTCACATGTGAAATTGAAAACTTTAGACAACTACCATTTTTAGATGTACTAATAATTATAAATTGCGAAAATAAGTTAGAATTTGACACATCAGAAAATATACTAGTACGTTAAGATATATCTCTCATCATCTCACCATTGTGCTCAACACAAAATGGCGAGTTTTATTTTCTAGTTCATCGCCTATTAAGCTTCCTTCTTAATAAGAAGCTTAAAAAAGAAAGGGCGTTGATTAAAGCTATAGCTGTGAGTATTGTATATTTTGTAAGTTTATTTGATAAAATAATTAGAAAACGTAAATTTAATGACACACTAAAAAATTTCTCGCCCTTTCAAAATTAAATAGAAAATCCGAAATTTGTATCGATTCCATATATGATCCTCGATTCACCCGTGGTATTGGTAAAATTATAAAGATATAGGTGTATGAAAGTGGTTCATTCATGGGGAAATAAACTAAGACAACATTTAGGCAATCCAAATGACAAAATTGGAATGAAATCAAAGCTATGTCGGACAAACTAGACGATCAATTCAAACTAGATTCAAGGAACATATGGCTCATCTCAAATATGATAGAATAGATGTCTAGTGTTGCCCAACATGCATTTGAAAACAATCATAAAATAGAAGTAGCAATTGAAGATTAATTAGGAATGTAAGAAATACTAACATGATATTAAAATTGGTTCAAAGTGTAAAACTAGTATAAATAGTGAGAGAGGGCCATTCCCATATAGTCCATTCTATTGGTTAGTTAGTCACGGTTCACAGAACCGTAAAATAGTTTAGGTATAAATAGGACGCATATGCATAAGATTAATTTTAATCATTCATATTGAGAAGTGTGGAAGGTTTTTGTTTGGTCAGATGCCAATACCAAAACAATGTTTATTCAATTGGAATATGTTAAGTAAACCAGTCGCAGTTAAATATATTTCAGATAAAATACCGGTGTTATCTGAAGTGTCCTGTCTGCTAAAAACAATAATTTTCCTTTGTGAGTCATAAGATATTTTTAGATAAAGCCGCTAAAAGTTTAGTAAATTATCAGTATGATTTACATAATTTCAGTAAAGGTTTATTTTTCAAACAATTTTGTTTTTATCGATAAGAAATAAGAATATACCAATTTTTTATTTATTTATGCGTAGGTACAATAAAATATGTTATACTGTCTTTTAATTATTGTTAATCTGCTACATAACGAAAGATGATTCCGGTCTTTCCAAATACGTATTGCCCGCTGTTGGTCAGAAACGATTTAAATGAAATTCCAGGAAATGTAATTCCTTTCTCATCGACATTGACATAACACAAATATGAATACATATTATAATAGCACAAGGATTGTTGATTTAATGATTAAAGATATATGTACATAAAGTAAAGTATGCAATAAATCCATTATTTCTTAAACTAAAAATATTTAGAAAAGATCCTCGGACACGTCGATTTTTAATTTCAATTGCGCACCTTATCCTTTATTTTTTGTTATGACGTCATCACTGTTTTCGTTATGACATCATCGACATTTTTTCTTAAACAGAACACCCTATATGTTCCATTTTTGGATTCTGTAAAGTTGGAAAAATTGTGAGCCTCGACGGTTATTTTTTAAACGATCTGTAAAATATTTTCCAGAATCAGATGGAAAATATAACGACAAATTTCAAATTTCATCAAAACTGCTACTGATGCCCCTATAGTCTCACCCATCATGGTGGTGAATATCACCCTGCCTTTAAGCATGCTTTCAATCCACCTGCTACAGGTGTCCTCGATGCCACGCTCTCTAGCAGTTCTGATAATGGAATTGAAGGAGGTGTTGCCGAATGCCCCCTCTATGTCTAGGAAGGCCCCTATTGCCACCTCCTTGTTTTTCAGCACTGTCTCCACCCTTTGAATAAGGTGGTGAAGTGCTATTTCCGTGGACATACCTGCTCTGTAGGCAAATTGGTTTTGATGCAAAGGTCTTCCAGCCATTACATCATCCCTTATGTGCCTGTCAAGCATTTTTTCCATCGTCTTAAGTTGGAACGACATAAGACTTATAGGTCTTAGGGACTTAGTCTGGGTGTGCAAGTTGCGGCCAGGTTTTGGTATGAATACCACCCTAACTGGTTTCCAAATATTTGGTATGTATCCCAGCGCCAAACTGGTTCTGTAAATTTTACATCACATTGGTGCTAACAGGTCAATTCCCTGCTGCAGCAATATTGGCATAATTCCGTCCGGTCTCGGAGATTTATATTGCTCAAATGAGTTTACAGCCCATTTGATTTCAGATTGGTTTATCACTTTGTTGGTTAATGACCAGTTCTCCCTGGTTGCCCTGTTTCCAGATACTTCCAGTTCTGGTCCTTGCCATTCATCCAATGAATGGTCAATTATTGTGGAACCAGGAAAGTGCACTTTAAAGAATTCTTCCATTGTCTCCTTTCCTGTTCCAGTGTGTTGTCCTGGCTCAGTGATGAGAGAGTTTATCACGCGTTGACTATCTTTCGAGAGAATTTTCTGTAGTCTGGCACATTCGGAAATACCTTATATATTCTCACAGTGCCTCCTCCAGGATTCTCTCTTAGCCTTTATCAATGCTAGGTTATACTCGGTCAAAGACGCCCTATACACGTCCCAATTATTTGACCTATTTGCTCTGTTGAATTTCTTTCTCACTTCTCTTCTCATGTTTTAAGGTCTTTGTTCCACCAGGGCACATTCCTGGTGCTTTTCCTTTCTATCAGAGGACAGTTGTCTTCGTATGCAGAGATAATTGCGTTCTGTATTTGTATTGCAACTAATTCTATATCTTCCCCACTTTTTTTGGTTTTTTTAACACCTTCAAGATTCCGAGCTAGGTCTGCTTTGTAAGCTTCCCAGTTCGTTCTTCGAGGATTTCTATAGGTTTCGACCTCACGGTCCATGCCCGTTATGTCAAAGCGAATGTGTCTGTGGTCTGAGCAGCTCTCTTCCTCAGACACATGCCAATTACTAACAAAATACACACATATGTTGTTCCTAATGTTACGTCTAGCACTTCCCTTCTTACTGAAGTTACAAAAGTAGGGGTGTTGCCCACATTTACTATGTCTAAATTATGTTCCATAATAAATTCAAACAGTGACTCACCTCTTGGGTTGATATCCGTGCTTCCCCAAGCCGTGTGATGTGCATTTGCATCACACCCGATGATGAGCTGTGATCCATTGCCTCTACAGCTCCGCACCAGGTCCTCTACGTTCTTTGTTGGTGGTGGATCAGGGTCGTCATATGGAAGGTATGCGGAGCCCAGGACAACCTCCCTCGGCATACCTTCACATGTGGCCCTGATTTTAACTGCCGCTAGATCCCTGTAACAGAAATTCATTAGTGGCATTGCCTTTACATTTCTTTTAATTATGATACATGCTCTTGAAGTCTCGGGGGATCTATTATAAATTAATTCTCCATCAATCTCCTGCAAGCCTCTTACCTGTCCTTTATATGTTCAGGGTTCTTGGATTAATGCAACATCGCACCCATGCATTACTTTTGCAAGGACCGCGGTTGCTGCCTTGCTATGATGCAGGTTTATTTGCACTACCCTTATTGTGCGTAATCTTTAGATTACCCTTCCCAGGCAGTAGTATGGCTTGAAGCCTGCTTCTGCAAGCACCTTCGAAGATTTGTCGTCCATAGAATAGGCCAGCGTTTGCCCCTTCTCTTCGACCTTTCGACTCATCAGTAGCCAGTCCTCCGTTCTCAGGCCTGCATTCTGCTTCCTGAGCCGGTCCCTGACTATTGACTCTTCGACTGTCTCAGAAACCCAGACAAGAAATTTCGGTCGACTAGGGAGGTCCTTGGTCTCTGTTAAGGCCACACCCTCCTCCAGCCCTTCTATCTCCCGTATTGTGCTCCCGAGCCAATCTTTTGTGGTGGAGTCTGCGCATATTATATTGAGGATCCCCGCCTCAAATTTTGGGAATCGCTGGAACTTTGGTGATGCTCCACCAAAAGGTATTGCATCAATTGCGGCCACAAGTTTGTTCTGAATCAGGTCTGCTTGTTCCTGATTCAGCTGGGCATCTGAATGTCTAGCGTTGATCACTGCCATCCTAAATCCTGCTGTGGCATCCCTGTATGCCACATTCGGTGCTGTTGCACTCCTGGCCTTCTTGGGGTAAGGTTTGACAGGAGAACTAGAGTCCGAGATAGGTCGTTTGGAACCCCTCCACTCTCGCTCTCCTTTACTGGTTTTGGTGGACGTGGCCTTTCTTTAGTCCATGTTCCCGTAGCTATTTTCTCGGCTTTGCGGAGCTTCTTTCTTTGAGCTCCGGAGAGACGTTTTTCTTTAGCTTCCAGGCCGTCAGAGGAGTCTCTCCCTGAGGAGTCCTTCTCTGCAGATTTTGTTTTAGTTTTTAGGTCTTTTTTTATAATTTTCTTGTTCATTGTTCATTTTGATTCCCACGAGTGAGGGGGAAGGGGTGGCCCTACGTACGGTGCCCCCTGCGTACGTAGGAGGCATTTATACAACGGGGTGCGCCAGGTGCCCCGAGGTTAGTCGCTAGTGGTCGAACTCCGTGGGATTGGGAAGGTTTTTATAGTGGTTCCTTATCCACGCGATCCAGGCGATTAATCCAGGGTCCCCATGCCCCTTGCGGACACATACCTCTGACCTGGGTCAGAGGGTCGTTGCATCCTCAAGCGGTTTACGGTGTGAGTCACGAGCTGGTCCACGGCGTGGATTTAGTCGGGTTTCGACTGGGTTGTTAGGCCCTGTCCTTCCGACGGTATGGCCAACGCTAACCCTACTCCGTTAGGAGTCTGGTCGTCCTCCTATCTGCCACCTGGAGACGCGCCGATAGGTAGCTCAACCCAAGGGGTTGACGAGGATACAAAATTAAATATTTTACTGGCTGTTGAAGAAAATCCACATACCAACGTAAGCCAGGTTAGTCGCGATTATAATGTTACTAAAACGTCATTATATACAGTATTAAAATTAGAAAAATGGCATCCCTTTAAGATTCAGCTTGTGCAAGAACTAAGTGATGATGATCCAGATCAGAGGATACAATTTTGTGAAACAATGATAAATAGTATGTGCAATGGTAATCCTCTTCTGATAAAAAATATTATTTTCTCCGATGATGCACTCTCAAATTAGATGGAGAAGTGAGTCGTCAGAATTGTAGATAATGGGCAAGGGAAAACCCTCGATGGATGCGGGAGCAGCACACACATTATCCACAAAAGATAAATGTGTGGGCGGGAATTGTAAGAAATAGAATCATTGGACCCTATTTTTTCGATGGAACTGTAATCGGACCGGCATATCTCCAATTTTTAGTGGGATATCTCATCCCAACGTTATTTATGACGAAAGATGGTGCGCCTCCCCATTATGCAGCAGACGTTCGAAGGTATCTTGACCAAATAATTCTGAACAGGTGGATTGGTACACGTGGATAGCTTCATCGGGGGCGTGTGTACTGGCTTGGAATTTAATAATTTTGTAAAAAGGAAGTACGCCACTGACTTTTTTTACTTTTTGAGTGCACAATTTTGTGGACAGGTAGTGCCTAAAAAAAGTTACCTCTTGATATTTTTTCGATATCGACTTTATTAATTGTAATTTTATTATGTAGGTTACCATACCATAAAAGAAGCCGATATACAAAAAATATCAAGGGATAGCTCTGTTTAGGCATTTACCTCTATGTGCAATCAAAAAGTAAAAAAGTCTGCGAAGTACAGATTTCTTTAATAAAATTTTTAAATTGCAAGCCCGTACGAATGCCTCTGATGAAGGCTATCCGCACCATTTTAATACTTAAATATGTAGTATTTTAAGTAATTTTCACAACCTAAATATCATTCTAATTTCTAAAGACGTTTCTGAGATATTTTGAAAAAAGTGAAAAATAAGGAAACTTTTAGCACCCTGTATCTCAGTAACGAATCGTTTCCGGACCCATGTTGTTATGAACTATTTGTCTTACTTTTGGGTGAGAAATCTCCGCTTAAGCGATAGCACATGTTTTTGAAGTACCCTGTATATATTCTCCATTATATTAAATTAATGAGTAAACTCTAGTTTTTTATTAATGCTATTTGTTTGAATTAAATTTGAATTGATTATTTCTCTTGCATAAAAACTGGTAAAGTTAGTGTGAATATTTAATATATTATTTTTATATATGGGTATATATTATCTTTGCATGAACGTAAATTTATTATATTAACCTATTAACAGTTACTTTATTACCTTATTTGCTTTCTTAATTTTACTTCACAACTCCAACCTAACCTGTTCTAGTTTATTTTGAGTGGAATTTAAATATTTAAAATAAATTTATGACTGCTTTTATGGACATAATTAAATGTTTATTTTAATAAATATACATATAAAACATCAGGTACCGTTAGGTCTGATGGAGCTCGAAAACTGTACCAAGCCGAAAATTTAAAAGCGTAAAAAATTTATTGCAAATCAAATAGTATTCGACATGGATATTGTTTCTTGTTTTTGTGTTATTTGTTATTTCATTGTCTCGTTAACTATATTCTGTATAAAATTAATACATATAAAATAAATTGTTGTGTTGGTTTCAACTGGAAACAAACCCGTTTCTTGGTATGCCTGGAAGTCAGAACAGTGTTAAAAAACTAAATTTTACTTCACGATGGCCAGTCTTATTTCACGCATCTTATTGATTGCCTTATGTGCCGTGAGAAACTGTCATATCCTTTCACACAGGCGGCTCGAGTTCGAATTCAGACTAAGAATGGGTGAACGAATCTGCTTGTGACACCTACCTTCAAAAAGAAAGAACAGTTTTTACATTATGTGTTTGCGATGTGATGCACACTAAAGATCCCTATTCGACGACAATCTGGAAGTTCAGCAACAATCTCCAGATTAAAATATTGAGCTCAGTCCCTGATTTCCTGGACATTGGTGAATGGAAATAGGCCTACAAAAAATTAATGGTTATAAATAATTTTCCCCCCCGGTAATATCAATATTTTAAAAGGACTTTTAACTTAAAGAAAATTTTAGTGACAAGAAAATGTATTACTAGCAATTCTAGCACGACTTAAATCGAGATATAAACACGATAGCTATTATCAACATAGCCTATATCATTTGTCAGTTCCTAACCAGACATAGACCGGTTTCGAACTTATTAGTTCTCCTCAGTATGCCAGTATGATCTATCATGATTTGAAGGTATAATCCAATGCAGGTCGGGGTATTTGCCCGCTGAGTAGTTGTTTCGTTCAAATCATATTTAATAACAGTAGTTTAGTCCACCTGGGCTAGAGGTCGCCGCTCTCGGTACTTGCTTCGCAAGTCGCTACCGCCACAGAGACATCTATGATATCGGTCGGATAGTAGCATTTGGACCATATGAGAAGTTTCACATACCTCTCACCATTACCCTAAAAATATATACTCCTTGAACGCACTCGTAAACAACAAACAGCCATACTTACTTCTTCCAGTGAGGTCAGTCTGGCGTAAATTTCATACGTTTTGTCTCTTTTCACTTCACTTACATTGCTTATGGGGATTAAATACTCCTTATTATTAGTTAAATCGTCTCAATTATCCATTCTATGGCAACTGCCAGTACTGATGTTTTTGTAGATGAACATGATTGTTCTATTTTCTTTCATTATATTTCTAAGTGCTCAAGGGAGGGGGCAAGACGAAAATTTGCCAATATTTCCGTCACACACATATATTTTTACATAATCAAGATAAACTGCTAATCTAGATACTATACTAAAAGTTATGTATATTTTATGTTATGCAACTAAATAAGCCTTACATAAGTATCTTTTATAATGTCCTCCCTGAATTTCACTGTATCGCCGCCCATGCATGTGATCTATATGAAACGATCGGTATAAGGAAGTTCAATACGGTTTTCCAAATTCCAATTAAACTTCTTTATAGAATATAATGTACATTTTATTTTTAAAACTAATATATTCTAAAACACAAATAATAGAAATGCCTATTACTATTTGCGCAAGTCCTCCACTTGCGAGGAATAAATTTTTCTAAAGCCACCATACAGCATGTTATAAAAGATATTAATATTACAAAACAAGGACTCTTTAGGAAGCCGCATTCATAGAGTTGAGTGACAGCTCTACGTAAGAGAGCTTATACGATAGAATAGTGAATCCTCGTCTTTGTTGGTCGGTTATCCTCTTCAAACAATTTTGTTCCTTAAATTTTACATCACAAGCCACATAATTCCATAGGACTTAGAACTCAATGGAACATTTATTTTAGAAAGATTTTTTTTTGTAAAGGAGCAGGTATAAAATATGAGGCATATATTCTTTATATTTCTAAGAACTAGTCCCATAGTAGGCCACCCCAAAATTGTTTGTTAACCTATACCACCCTCCTTGTCATTTGTACTATTATAAATTCTATATTTTGGAATCGGTTTTTATACACTGGGTATTTAAATCGAAAACTGGCAAACATGGAAGTTGACTGATGAATTTTTAAATAATTAATATGCCATGTCATTGAGGAAATATTTAAAAGACTATTTATTTAATCATCATATAGGAGCAGGTATATTATTTCACAATAATTAATTTGAAAAATAAATATACATTATACAATGTTTAATAGGTGTATATTTAATTTTTAATAACATTCCAAACTGTTATAATGACCTATCATCAGAAACTCAAGTCTATATTTTATTTAAGTAACTAGTGACATTTGTATTTAGATTGATACAGTATGAGTTTTTTCTGTGTTCTTGCCGCAAAATTAAATAATACGGTATAAAAAATGTCCGTTCAGGACCATTAATAGTAAGAATGAGAGAATAGAGCATTTTTACATGAAAATTCGTGCAACTCTACTACATAGTAGAGTCACAGCTAGAAGATTTAACTAACAATATGTGTTTAATCCCATAAGCAAAGCAAAAACAGACAAAACACATGAAATGACCGCCAAACTTCCGTCACTGTAAAAGAAGTATGGCCGCTTGATTATATTCAAGTTTATTTTTTGGCAGTTCACGTTATCGTTGTCGTTTTATATATTCTGTATTGTGGGTTTTAGTTCTGTTTGTTCATTGTTAATTCTGTTTATGTAAGTGATTAACAATCATTGACATTTTCGGATGAGTAATACAAATTCTATGTTTTCTACGGAAAAACGTCTTCTTCGTGTGGTAAACACACTCGTGTAAGGCAAAAATGATCTTTCAACATCTACCGAAATTAATATTTACAAACTTGAAGATTTCTGAATCACTTGTAGGATTGTTGAAATACTTTCCTATGTTGAATTTTGTCACAATGTTATAGAGGTCTACAAAAAAAATTGTCTATCAAACGGTCTTATTGATACGCCCTAGAAGAATGAATTTGAAACTATTCGCATCATCACCAGTACGAGACTACCTGCATTACCTTAATGTACCTCGTTCCATCTAACAAAATGTGTAAAAGCCTATAAATACAATTTGTTCGATGGACCTTTTTACAGTTTCAACGAGCAGTTGAGCTCATTGGCTACATATTAAACTATTCTATAATAGAGCATTTTCACATAAAAATGCGTGTGACTCTACTACATAGTAAAATCACAGCTAGAAGATTTAACTATCAATATGTGTTTAATCCCATAAGCAATGTAAGCAAAGCAAAAACAGACAAAACACATGAAATGAGCGCCAAACTTCCGTCACTGTAAAAAAAAGTATGGCCGCTTGATCATATTCAAGTTTATTTTTTGACAGTTCACGTTATTGTTGTCTTATTTATTCTGTGTTGTAGGTTTTAGTTCTGTTTGTTCATTGTTAATTCTGTTTATGTAAGTGATTAACAATCATTGACATTTTCGGATGAGTAATACAATTTCTATGTTTTCTGCGGAAAAACGTCTTCTTCGTGTGGTAAACACACTTGTGTAAGGCAAAAATGTTCCTTCAACATCTACCGAAATTAATATTTACAAACTTGAAACTTTCTGAATCACTTGTAGGATTGTTGAAATATTTTCCTATGTGGAATTTAAGCACAAAGTTATAGAGGTCAACAAAAAAAATTGTCTATCAAACGGTCTTATTGACACGCCCTAGAAGAATGACTGCATCAATTTGAAACTGTTCGCATCATCACCAGTACGCAACTACACTGCATTACCTTAATGTACCTCGTTCCAATCTAAAAAAATGTGTAAAAGCCTATAAGTACAGCTGGCCGAGATGGCTGGAGTAGTCACGGTCTTGCGCTGGCGTCACACGTGCTGATTTAGAAGTGATTTACGCTGCAGTCTTATTTGAAAGGTTAATGCGTGAGGTTGTACCTATAAATTATACATAATGTCAAACGCGCCAAAGGGTAAAAAACGGCCGTACGCGGACACAGTGAATAAATTTATTGGTGAATTTCCAGATTTATTCTATGACGGATGCAAAATAATTTGTAAAGTTTGCAATCAAGACAATGTGCTGGCACAAAACAGATTGTCGTCGTCATATCAATACCGTGCAACATCAAAATAAAAAAAATGGCATGCCTTTGACAACTCAGTTTATGTTTGATTTATTGTTAATGTTAATAGCCTGTAATATTCCGCTACACATACTGGATAGACAACCATTTCGGGAGTTTTGGAATAAATACAATCCCCAGGTGAACTTACCAAGTCGTACATCGTTACGTAGATATATTACAGCTGTTCGTGAAGACATTGTAAATAGGATTAAATGTGGATTTAAAAATACACGGCTCTGGTTATGTGTTGACGAGACGACAGATTGTAAAAAAAATTCTATTTTAAATATTATAGTACGTGTACTGGACCCTCTTAAATCAACATTTCCACTTTTACTAGCTAGTAAAAGACTAACTGCGTGTACTGGCGAAATAATTACGCGTGTGGTGTTGGAGACATTCGAAAAATTTGAACTTTCAACAAGTCAAGTATTGATGTTTGTGACTGATGGTGCCGCGACAATGCGCGTGGTAGGCCGTTTTCTTCAAAGAGACAATTGTATGTTTTTACATGTTACGTGTAAAGTGCATGCGTTACATTTTGTGGCAGAAACGATTCGAAAATGTTTTCCAGAGGTAGATGCATTAATAGCAAATACAAAAAAAAGTATTTCTCAAATCTCCTAAATGGCTTCGAGCATTTCACAGACAGTGTCCTGGTATCCCTGAACCACCAGAGCCGATTCTTACACGTTGGGGAACATGGTTGAAAGTGGATTTTTATTATGCTGAATATTTTCAACAAATAAAAGCTGTGATTCTACAGTTCAACCCTAACGAGGCTGCAGCTATTAGGGAAAGCCAGACAAGCTATCAAGACGTTTCCCTTGAAACAGATTAAAAAACTATTAATAACAATTATAGAAGACTACACGAAGCAATAGAAAAATTGAAAAATAGTTCGTTGTCGTTAGTGGAATCGCTGCAAATAGTGGACGACGTAAATACACAGCTACAGGCTATAAATGACGCAAAAAATAATCGCGTTAGTGAAAAATTCGAGAGTATATTACAGAAAGATCCTGATTTTAGCAAATTAAGACAAATTTGTGATGGTGCATCTACAACTTCGTTAAGTGAGTTCACAGATTGTTTTACTTATGCCTGTATTACATCCGTAGATCTCGAACGGTCATTTTCAAAATACAAACATATTTTTTCACCAAAGCGAACATCGCTGACGGAGACAGCTGTAGAAATATACCTGATGCTATTATACTATAGATCTTCCCCACTTTGTGATGACGACAACCAAACTACTTCATAAATCTGCTTAAAAGGGTGAGTTTTATATAAATTTTTATAAAATGTAACATTATTGTTAAAATTTATTTCCATTTATTGTACTTATTCAAGTATTATGACATGATGTAAACATATGAGTCATATGACGGCTCTGTCGGCCAGGTGACCTCGGCCAGCTTTACCTATAAGTACAATTTGTTCAATGGACCTTTTACAGTTTCAAATAGCAGTCGAGCTCATTGGCCTACGTATTACTATTCTATATTAAACGTTGTCTAATAGTATGTGTATTACGATTACATTACAAGCACTTAAATGGATGAAATATACGCGAGCATAACAGCAGTCATCTGAAGTATTAAAGTATCTAGTACGATAGGTAAAGTAGTAGTACGAATACCAGTGGTAAGCGTAGACAATAAACTAGAATACATTAGGAATGTCTGTCAGTAGTGACCCTTAAGTCGCCCTTTGACCTTTCATCCGTGTCGTTGAAAAATCCTCTACAAATTACGTTTGATTATCTTCTCATATAACATATGTAGAATAGTTGTGGAAATGTGCCCTGTAAGTCTTAAATGGATAACTCATGACTCAGTTTTCCTGAATTTTATTGATTTGCAGCTTTCTTTACAAATATGAAAAATATACAAAAGTGGCAAATTATTTCACGCCACACCATTGCATTGGTGAACGTTGAATTTGAAACCCTCCGTATAATTAGATTTTTTAAAATACTATTAATTTATACCCTTGAATGACCTAAAATAAGGGGATGGTTTTCCAACGTTTTATAGATCATATATTTTTTAGGATTTCTAACCAAAATACACGCTTATTGTAAATAAAGTAAAACAACATTCGCTGCGATGCAATCTTATTTACATTACCTTCTGGCATGTTTATAATTCACCTAGATATGATGGTGAAGGTAAAAAATTAGGTTGTGCAGAAATTACATCGAGAATGCAATCAAGAAGTCTAGCAAAACACGGCGAAGGTTGCCGTAGAAAGCGGCTGCTGCAATGACGCAACAATGTCGGGTTTTTGGTCCTTGGACAGCGCTGCATTGCGTGTCGACCAAGCAAGCTGCCGCCGACGTCGTCGTAGTGAGCTAGGGCCGCATGCAACTTTTTGCACGCTCCGTTTCACTCGTGAATCTGAAGTTGATTACTGACACTGTAAATTGGTCCTAATATGATACATACATGAGAAAGTCAGGGTGATTTGATAAAGAACTAACCCTCTTCTTAGAATTTGAGGCAGGAGGCAATAATTTCGTTTTTTTTTAATTGCGAAATTCGTGATTTTTGCATCGTACATTATTTGGTTTTGCAACTGACCAAACTTGTACGTACTTAAATTACTTTCAAGAGTATTCAGACTTTTTACCATAATAAAGTTTATTGTAAAAAGACAGATTCCTTTTAAATCAAACCAGTAATAAATGAGAAATGGGTATTTTCTATTCTCAAAAAAGGTTTTTGTAAATATTCCAGATATCTCACATACCTCGACTTCTGGTATCACGTGCTGTGGAAGGAGGTCCTCCCGGCAACAAATAGCAGTAATCCAAACTCGTTATTGGTGCCAGGCATATGAACTGACACCGCGAATTATCCGCAAATGGCTTACGGTAAGTCATATGATTCATATCTCGATGTAAATTTTTCTTTATTTAACTGTTTTAAGTACAATAAATATTGTGACATTGATGACTGATGATGAGATAATATCTGATAGTTTTTTGGGGATTTCGGTCAGATATAAATAATTTTATTATTTTTTTTTAATGTTTCGGTTTATTACACCATCATCAGATAACTACAATTAATATAATATTTTTAAAAACACAGTTATGGTTATTTTACATTACATTATTTACTTACACTATTAATTATTAGGTGTTTGTTTTAAATGTTTGTTACATGTTTGGTGTTATTGGATTGTCTGTTTTAACGCAACTGAGATATTCTAACATGGTGTGTTGGCTCTTAAAGTTTTGTTTATGTTACAGAGATAACGTTGGAATTCTATACATATAATTTACTGTGGGTGTTTTGCTTAAATAGTGAGTATATGATATTTTATTTCAAGAATTATTATTTTTTATCGGCAAGATGTAAAAATTGAGTTCATGTTGTATAGTACCCCAATCATTTAATTAAGTTAAAATAGGTTTCGCTTAAATTTTCTATAGCAGTGCGGTTATTTATTGCGTTGGTATGTCTTTTTACTTGCAGCATTTAATGAGTGCTTTTTCGGTTATAGATACGTTCTTTTTCTAATATTAAGTTGGTGGTTTTGTTCTATGGCGTGTTTGGCGAGTGTTGTCGCGTGTTTTGCTTTTGAGTTTTTATGCTATATTTGTGCATGTATATTCTTTTATGAAAATATTGTTTTGATTGGCCTATATAAGTACCATTACAGTCGTTGCAGTCTATCTTGTAAATAGTATTAGTTTCGTCTTCGGTTAGTAGTCTAGGTTTAAGTTTTGTAAAAAATTGTTTTGTGGTATTGTATGGTTTATGGGCTATTTTTATATTACCTTTTTTAAATACGTTTGCAATTTTTTCGGATACTCTTGGTATGTATGGCATGGACACATATTTATTATTACTATTATTTGGGTCATTTTATTATATTGTTGCGCCACTGGACTGTGTAGACTGGTTATATGAGACTGGAATTGTACGAGAACGGCCGGGAATATTCTGGAATGTTCTAGACCGTGTGAATGGATGTATAAATAAGACGCACGGTGGGCCGAGACTCAGTCTCAAGTTAAACACGAACGAGTAAAGAAGAAATACGAAAGAGACTTATAAGATAATAATTAAGTCAGTTATTAATCTATTGTTGTTAATTGTTAATTAGTAAATAAAGTAGTGAGTAAGGTTACCTGGACTTTCAATCAACGAATCTACGAGTATAAGTGTTTGTGTGGATAGCAAACACGTAACAATTTGGTGTCGGAAGTGGATTGGAAGAGAAATTTCTGGAATATTCGAAAACGTTCTACAGTGTTCTTCTCAGAAATTAGTGGTAACACGGAGAATTCAGCTACTGGACAGTGTTTGGAGGACTATTTCTGGACTGAATAGTGACTTTAAAGTGAATTTTCGAGAAGTTTCTAGAACATTCGATTTAGAAATAGCTGCAAATACGCGAGTGCCGCTAGTAATAACGTGTTGTAGACTAAGAAAAAGGACTACTAGTGTAATTTCCGAAGAGTTCTAGAACATTCTATTTGGAAACTACAGGAGATACGTGAATTGTGTCGACAGGAACGTGTTATAGACTTAAAAACAAGACTATAAGTGACAATTCTAGAACATTCGATTTAGAAACCAACTCAGATACGCGAGTGTAGCTAACAATAATGTGTTATTGACTTAAAAATAAGTCTTTTCATGAAAATTCTAGAATATTCGATTTGGAAACCACAGAAGATACGTGAACTGTGTTAACGGGAACGTGTTACAGACCCAAAACAGGACTCAATAGTGGCATTTCGTGAAAGTTGTAGAACATTCCATTGCACAATTAGTGGAGATAAGTGAATTTTTCAACACAAAAGTAATATAGACTCTAAATAAGACTTTCTAGAGCTGTTTCAAGATTTTTCTGAAACATTCCCTTATTAAAATAGACGCGATAGATACATTTTATGGACACTATAGTGTAGTAAACTTTATTTTGAACTGATTTACGTGTCGTAAGTTAATGCCAATAAGAAGAAGTATGGCGGAGAAACAAACACAGGACGCTAGCAGCGTTGCTAGAACGGATGAACGATAAAGAAAGAATACGACAAAAAGAGAAAGACGAACAGAGAAAAATTATGGAAGCTAAAGAAAGAAGATGACAAGAAGAAAGAGAAAAACAAGCCAGAAGACGTCAAGAAGAAAAAGAAGAACATGAGAGAAGACGACAAGAAGAAAAGGAAGAACAAGAGAGAAGACGACAGGAAGAAAAAGAAGACTTAAGAAAAATGATGCAGGGCCTGGAAATAAGACGACTGGAGGAATACGAAAATATAAAAAGAAGCCCAGAGGAAGCCCTAAGATATGGCGACCAACATCTCGCTCAAGTATATCAGGCTGGGCTAAAATCACGCAAACAATGGGGTGGAGAAAGCCTCCAGGCATTTGAGACCGCTGTAGAGAGATTAGTCTATCTAGCCTAACCTGATGCACCAATAGAGTTTCAACAACAATTAGCAGTTGGTGCATTTATTAATGGAGTAAGAGACTAGGAGGTTAGGCGAATCCTTAAGTTAGATAGGCACAAACGAAGTAATGAAGCCCTAGTATATGCATTTGAGATTGAGGTTGCCTATGAGGATATCACACAATCAAACCAGAGAGTGCGAGCCATGGCTGTGGATGAGACCCCGGCAGATAAAACCATACAAGTCGTATTAACCGAGTTACAAAAGTTGATCGTACAACTATTGGCAAAGATGAAATCCCAAACGAGACGAAAACAACAAAGCAGCGGCAGCCCGATTGGAGGCATCCGCTGTTACAAGTGTGGCAAATTGGGCCATATTAAGAGGAACTGTTATGTTATGTCAACATTCAAGATGTAATGTTCGAAGTACAAAAGACCATGCTGGTGCTCGGTGAATGTGGCACATGACCTTTCCAAAAGACCGTGTCAGGAAGACTGCAAACCTTGCCACCGTGAGGAAAAACAGTGAAATGTACAAATAATGAAGACCGTTAAGATTGATGTTCCGGATTATTAGACAAAAGTGTCGTTAAGGGAAGCGCAGCTAAACGATAAGGAAACTGGTCCTATTCTGAAATGGAAAGAAAGAGGAACCCGACCCGATTTGAAGGATATTTCAAATAAATCAGTGGTGCTGAAGGCTTTATGGGCACAATGGGACTCCCTTAGAGTAGAGGATGGGCTGCTGAAGAGAGCGTGGGAAAGTCCAGATGGGAGGAAAGTTACTTTGAAATTGGTAATCCCCAGGTGTCACGTAGCAAATGAACTTCAGCAAGTGCATAATGAAACGCCTGGCGGACATTTTGGCATCAACCTTAGAGAACGTTTCTACTGGGTAAACAGTCGTCAAGATGTGGAGGCTTGGTGCTGCCAATGTGAAGTTTGCGCGGCAAGAATGGAGCCACAAATAAGAAATAAGCAATATAACTCCAGGGCTCCTTTTGAGCGAATTGCAATAACAAGTGACCGTATGAAGGATCGTTATGATCTTAAGGCTAATTCAGGAGAGTTGGTTTGGCTATATAACCCAGAACGAAAGAAAGGCAGGTCCCCGAAGCTTCACCCGACTGGTTAGATGAGACTGAAATTGTAAGAGGGCCGATACTCAGTCTCATGTTAAACGCGAACGAGTAAAGAAGAAATACGGAAGAGACTCCTTCTTTTCACATCATTCAATGGACAAACAACATTTTTTTATTGAAAGACGAACACTACTTTTTAAAATCATAAAGTTGATCTGTTTGAAGCTGTTTACTGAAAATTTATTACAATTCATCTACCATCTTAAAGTAATTATTAATCTGACACATAAACACGATTATGTTTTCTGATTTTTCTCTTAATAAATGTTTCTTAAAAGTTGATGAAACACAGTTCTTGCACCTCCAGTCAAGGAGATTATTATATATTTAACAGCGTTCCATGAAAATAATAATAGTTACACTTAGTCGAGTATAAATCATAACTAACTTACTTCCAGTTTTGGCCTGTTTTTTTTTTCGCATACTTTCTTTCATCTTTAGTTAGTGTATTTCTTGTCTTCAAGTTTAGTTTCTAATAATATTTCTTCTGTAATTTGAAGTATTACAGGTCCTTTTCTTTTTCGACTCATGATCATTGATTACTTTCCGATTCAGTTGATGACATTATGGCATACAAATTTACTACCGTGAGACGTTACAACAAACTGAAATGATTGTTCTCATTTGAGATCAACAGCTGTAAAATCAGTGTCATCTGGGAGTAATTGACTAACGTTGTTTTTCCAGTAACATCAGGGTAGAATGGCAAGTTTCTCGTTCTTGTTAATATGAGACGAATCTAGTATTTATAAGGAATGCGTAACTAGCTCTCTACATAACAAATCCTGTATAATCTCATTTTCAGAAAAAAAGGTGACTTACGTTGTTTTTGATTCCACATTTCAAATCACTAAAAAAAAATACTCCGCAAAAATAGGTGACAATGGATGTGAAAACTCACAATGAATCACTCTATATAACTAGTAATTCAAAATTTGGTTTTTAAAATTTTATTATTTAGAACTAAAATACAACTTTCCTGAATTGGTTGGAATTCATTTTGAATCATTTTGAACTACATCATGTAAAACATGTCTGTTTTACAATTAGAGATTTTTTTAAATTTCTGCAAAACTCGCGAGTTTCTTATACATTATACATCTGACAAATAGTGGTGTGTATGCCTTCTACATAAAACAAGTCAATTAAGTTACTGTATATAATGAGTAATGACTTCACAGTGTTTCCTGTCACAAAAAGGAAGTATTTATTAACGTTTAATTGGCAGTTTCTGGGTCGAGAAAAAAATTATTTAATTGAAAAATTAGTAGCTTAAATTATTAATAAGGAAGAACATGTTTCGTTATGTTAGTTACACACACATAGTTAGTACTCGAACATGATTATGGTGGATGCAAATCTCGTTCCATCAATAAATTGTCTTTTGCAAGGAAACTTTGTACTACAATGAAAGTTCTACTTTATCCTAGCAGCTAGTATTGCTGCACACAGCTCAAATGCGTCTTAAATCGCGTTGAGACATGAGTAATGTAACGTGTAACGTAACATATAATATAATGCGAATTTTATTGAACTGCATCCGAGCGCAGTGCGAATGCTACCACGAATTGATAAATCCGCTCAGTTAAAACAAACATGTCGAACAGAGAGCAATTTCCCATCAGTAACTTCATCTTCAATCAACTTTTTGAATTTCCCATCAAGCGTCATTTTTAATGGGTTTATGATAATGCATCTTTTAGATTCCATAATACGAGTTTATTTATATATAATTGGATCAACTTTAATGATTTTCCTCAGTCCACATCTTCGCTGTTCGCAGATTTTATTCAGAAAGCCGTCCTAACGTAAACTGTGAGCCCCTGCGATTGTACTAAAAACCAGCAGCCATCGAAGCACCTCAACACATTCGCCGACCATTACACCTAATGCTCGAAGTGCCGTCCAAAAGAAGAATTCATGTTACATTACAGGTTACGTTACACATTAAATTACTCGTGTCTGGACGCGGCTTTAGGCTAAGACTACTTTTATACGAGGATACTGTATGCCAGATACTGGTATCTAGCATACACCTTTTATTCTTCTTATGAATTTTCTACACGGGCGACTTCTCGCATGGAGTAGCGTCACAGTAAATAATAACCAGTAGCTTTTCTCTCTGGCGGTCCCTTTGATGCTTCGCTCGATGCTCGGTGACCTCGGCCACAGGAAAACAATACCTCGACCGCGTGCTGCGGCGGGGTTTTATGATTTGTCCATAGGCGTACCAGGAATAAAATGATACTTTAAAATATTATTTTAATTTTATGTAGTTTATCATTCTATACGTATTACAGGATTTAAACAGGGTGTTCTAACATAAATGGCATTCTAAATAGATATTTCACTATTGAAGAAATGATCGTAAAACAATACCTAACTCCTATATTAAAATCAATATATTTTATGCTTGCATATTATAAGAGATTTTTACTTACCTTTTGGCATCACGAGAAAATAAATCTTTTCATTACTACAATATCTTTTGTTTGTACACCCTTTACATGAGCAAACCATTCCCCCTCTTTTCTTATCGCCCCCCCATTTTAAAATAAAATAAAATGCATACAATTGTCACAGTAAACCAATAACGCGTAAGGCACTTACACCATGAGTTATTTTTTATTTCGCTGACAACATACATTCCGCTTTGGCGGCACTATTACAATAATGCTTTTCAGAGTAAATTTCAGAGTAGCGGCTCTTGAAGGTCCTCGGCGGCGAGGCCTGGCAACAAGGAAACATAAGCTACTGGTTATTGTTTACTACGGTAGCTATATTTCAGTATCTCTCTGGTCTCAGTCCCCCAGCGATTTTACGACTGCGAGATACTGAAAATGTTTTCCAGAGGTAGATGCATTAATAGCAAATACAAAAAAAGTATTTCTCAAATCTCCTAAACGGCTTCGAGCATTTCACAGACAGTGTCCTGGTATCCCTGAACCACCAGAGCCGATTCTTACACGTTGGGGAACGTGGTTGAGAGCGGCTTTTTATTATGCTGAATATTTTCAACAAATAAAAGCTGTGATACTACAGTTCAACCCTAACGAGGCTGCAGCTATTAGGGAAAGCCAGACAAGCTTTCAAGACGTTTCCCTTGAAACAGATTTAAAAACTATTAATAACGAATTATAGAGGACTACACGACGCAATAGAAAAATTGAAAAATAGTTCGTTGTCGTTAGTGGAATCGCTGCAAATAGTGGACGACGTAAATACACAGCTACAGGCTATAAATGACGCAAAAAATAATCGCGTTAGTGAAAAATTCGAGTGTGTATTACAGAAAGATCCTGATTTTAGCAAATTAAGACAAATTTGTGATGGTGTATCTACAACTTCGTTAAGTGAGTTCACAGATTGTTTTACTTATGCCTGTATTACATCCGTAGATGTCGAACTGTCATTTTCAAAATACAAACATATTTTTTCACCAAAGCGAACATCGCTGATGGAGACAGCTGTAGAAACATACCTGATGCTATTATACTATAGATCTTCCCCACTTTGTGGTGACGACAACCAAACTACTTCATAAATCTGCTTAAAAGGGTGAGTTTTATACAAATTTTTATAAAATGTAACATTATTTTTAAAATTTATTTCCATTTATTGTACTTATTCAAGTATTATGATGTGATGTAAACATATGAGTCATATGACGACTCTGTCGGCCAGGTGACCTCGGCCAGCTTTACTTATCACGAATCGTTTCTGCCACAAGATGTAACGCATGCACTTTACATGTAACATGTAAAAACCTACAATTGTCTCTTTGAAGAGAACGGCCTACCACGCGCATTGTCACGGCACCATCAGTCACAAACATCAATACTTGACTTGTTGAAAGTTCAAATTTTTCGAATGTCTCCAACACTACACGCGCAATTATTTCGCCAGTACACGCAGCTAGTCTTTTACTAGCTAGTAAAAGTGGAAATGTTGGTTTAAGAGGGTCCAGTACACGTACTATAATATTTAAAATAGAATTTTTTTTACAATCTGTCGTCTCGTCAATATATAACCAGAGCCGTGTATTTTTTAATCCACATTTAATCCTATTTACAATGTCTTCACGAACAGCTGGAATATATCTACGTAACGATGTACGACTTGGTAAGTTCACCTGGGGATTGTATTTATTCCAAAACTCCCGAAATGGTTGTTTATCCAGTATGTGTAGCCGAATATTACAGGCTATTAACATTATTAACAATAAATCAAACATAAACTGAGTTGTCAAAGGCATGCCATTTTTTTATTTTGATGTTGCACGGTATTGATATGACGTCGACAATCTGTTTTGTGCCAGCACATTAAGTCTTGATTGCAAACTTTACAAATTATTTTGCATCCGTCATAGAATAAATCCGGAAATTCACCGATAAATTTATTCACTGTGTCCGCGTACGGTCGTTTTTTACCCTTTGGCGCGTTTGACATTATGTATAATTTATAGGTACAACCTCACGCATTAACCTTTCAAATAAGACTGCAGCGTAAATCACTTCTAAATCGGCACCTCTGACGCCAGCGCAAGACCGTGGCTGTACTCCAGCCACCTCGGCGAGCTTTAGTGATAAGTACACTTGTCTTTCACCCTGGAGTCCCAGTTTTGTTCCCCAGTCGAGGAGCTAGGATTTTTTCGAAGCTATAAATTAATCCTAACATACTTGGATTTTGGGTGTGTCCATTGTCTCTAAATGTGTAGCCCCCTTCCGCACAAAGTACCGTGGGGTACGTTCAGGGATACAGGGGGTTGTATTATCTGTGGTTTTTAATTTAATTTAAAAAATTATTATTAATGTGAATGTGCCGGAATGTTTAAATATATTCAATGAATCCCTATGGATAATTAATAAACTACAAAAAATTGTGAATAGGTATGTACATATGTATACTGCAATAGACATTGAGAAAATGTGACATTTTTGCAATATAAGCCTCAGTAGGTAACTCGAAAAGCATAGGCAAGCGAGACTTTTTTACTGCTCGATTCATATAAATTACCATAAAAAAATAAAAATTCTCAAAAGGCCTGTATTTTTTTTTTATTACACACCATTTCTGGCATTTCTTATCACTGTTATCAGATATTTTTCAATATTTGTGTCAAGTGCCCCGCTTAGGGAGCTCCTAGATCGGCCCTTGTAAAAAAACCCCTTTCACCAATTTTCAGATCGATATCTTCAAAACTGCTTAAATTACTGCAGAAAAGTAAAATTTCGAATTTAGTACCCTGTTTCTTTTTTTATCAACTTGTGGACTAAGGTAAGTTTGGATAAATCGTAATATTTTAATATTCGGAATTTACTGTTGATTGTGTTCCATTACTTAAGGACCACCCTGTATAAACAATGATACATTAAAAAGCAAATATTTTACGGATAAAAAAATCTAAAATACATTTTAATTAATAAATAGATAACGCTAACAATAAGAATTCATAACAGTCATAATCATAAGTAAAATACCTGAGTTTAATAAACAACTTTTAAAGAATTTCGCCTATAAAATTAAAGGTCATTAATCACTTATTCATTATCTACGCGACCTACCTACAACAACGGAATGAAAAAGTACATACATAAACCGGTGTGCTGGAAAGTGGAGGTAAATTTAGAAAAAGACAGGAAATAGTGATAACGTGTGAAAGCTTAGTAAGAGAAGAGTAGATAAGTTCTTTGTGCAACAGAGAGCAACAGGCATAGATTTTAGAATCGATGTGCTGCCATCATGCGGCATATCGTCATGCGCCTGTACTAGCCCGTGAGAAGTAAACATGGCGTCATTGATGACCCATAGTTGTCAGTTCACATCAAAATATTAATTTTATTAGTGTTTACGATCATCATGGAAAATAAAAAAAGTCCAATTCGAAGAGCAAAACGTTCGGCTAAAGTGTTGGAAGATAATTTTTGGGACTGTAGTGTGTGTACGTTTAGAAATACAGCAGAAGCTTTTAAATGCCTGATGTGTGACGTTCGTAAAGGAACCTCAACCAGAAAACCTCGCATAAATCCACAATTAGTAGCCCAACAGGTAGCCAGTCAATTTCTTCCTGCAACTAGTAATCAAAAACGTGAAAAGAAAGACAAGAAATCGATGAAGAAACGTCGACATCCCCCGCGACTAAAGAATGTTGACAGAAGCAGTGCACAAACAAGGGAAGTTACTGTGAATAGTGTTACGGTGGTGATTACTGAATATAAGCCAAAAATTAAATCTACAGAGACAGTTTCTAGTAGTAGTTCTTCGGATCATGGGTCTCAGTCAGAGTCTAGCATGGACGCTCGGTGAATATTGTATTTAATAGATATAATCTTAAACAACAAGAACAGAAGGGTGAGATTAGCTTGAATGTTGTTGTGGATTCGATGGTGGTGTGTGTATATTGTGTATTTAATGTACACTCATATTTATGTGCATAAAATGTCAATGACTCGTGGGGGACAATGACTTGTGACGTCAGGTATGCAATTGCAGACTGTTTATTTAATTTTTATTAACTGCCCCTAAGATGTACTTTATAACACTCTTTCAACTAATGTAAAATAATTCCTACTAGACCACTGCCTTTACCAAAAGTTGTTCAGTCGAATATTGTTTTTTTATAATTAATTGTTATTATCCATTTTAAGACTGGAAAAGGGCGTTTGATTCACTTTACAACGCATCAAATGCATTTATATAGATTATTTGTACCTATCTAAATAATTGTTGCTCATTGTTAATGGATAGTTCTGTACGAAATTTACATATATACCTAGTACGTGTCTTTTGAATATACATATAAAGATAAAATTAAATTTTCGTGTTTTCTTTCATAACCTGTTGAAACTAAATCTTTATTTCTCTGCCAAATTAATTTACTTAAAGGTTCCTTATCGTTGAAAATTGCCAGCATTGTGTTGATAGGTAGGTATTTGTTTATTAGGATAATATACAGTGCGTCCATAAGTATTACACAAATTCATTTTCAGCTGGAGTAATAATTATTTTAATGAAAAATTCCCAGAGATAATTTTTTATCGTAATTGCGCATATTTCAAAATTGAACTCCAATTGACAGGGTGGCCCATGTTGGAGTAATGAATATGTCGAATATTCTTTTATTTAGAACATACTATTTTTTTGCAAACACGTGGAAAGTACATTAAAATAGCATCCCAAATAACCCACATTTGACCCATTTTGCCTCAGTCATTCTGGCACTATAGCATTTCCAATAATTTAAACTATTTGTTATTATAAAGTATTGCACATTTTCAACAGGAATTATTACATTACTTAATGAAATGTCCCAATACACAGACTATTGTTTTGTCATTATCCCAGTTGCGCATATTTTGAAATTGGACTCCAACTCATAGGGTGGTTCATGTTATGGAACATATTATTTTTTCCAAACGTGGAAAGTAGGTAGCAATCCAAATAATAACCCACATTTGACCCATTTCGCTTCATCGTTCTGGCCCCACAGCATTTTCAATACCTTTTGTTACTATAAATTATTGCATACATTTATTTTCAGCATGAATAATTATTTTTTTTAAGATCTTGAAAACGATTAGAGAGAGGTATTGAAGTGAAAGTTGGAAAGTAGTTTTCACTTGAAAAAATTTACTTACTGGAGTAATTTTTCTAATTCAGCCAGTGACGTAGCCAGGGATTATATATGAAAAACTTTTAATTTTCTCCCGATTTTTCTGTACAACTGAATTTATTGTTTGTAAAATTGTAAATTCATTTTACATTTCTTTAAACTCGACCTCGAACCCGACTTTAAAAAATTTGTTTAGATAGAGAAAGAAAGCTCAAGCAATTTGGACAAAGAATTATTACCAACAATAAATTTTAACACACTGAACTGATTCTGCGGTTGGCTCCTTGTGAAACATTATTAAATATTTGAAATATATGAAGGACATTTGCTTTTTAACGTTTAAATTTTTTTTTTATTAGAAACCACACGTGTTTCAACTTTTTTTTGCCTTTGTCAAGAGTACAGGAATACTGAATAGTAAAATTTATGTTCATTGCTTATCTTGCACATCTGGTACTTAAATACTATAAAAGTATTGTAAAATATGTTTTTATAGGTTGGACATTAAGTAAGTACTTTATTTTTAAAATCTAAATTATTTCATCTAAAATATGGTGACCGGTAAAAGTGTTTTGTTCATTCTTTAAATTTTTATTATTTTTAACAGCTTTACTTATTTCTAATTGTTCTAATAAATCAAGTTTCTTTCCTTTCTTTTCCGAATGGAGTAATTTAACATTATTTAAATCTATAAAATGATGTGTTAATACAAAAAACGTTTTAGTTGAAAACATATTTTTCTGGACCCGTTATGTAGAGGATGTTTTTGCATTTGGAAAGGTACAGAAAGGCAGTTAAATAAATTCTTAGGTCCTTTAAATTCACTTAATCAAAAAATTCTATTTACATTAGAAATGGAAAATGACGAGGGTTTAAACTTTTTAGATATTAATATAAAAAAATATCAACAATAGCTTTAGAGTTTGACATTATCGTAAACCTACTTGCACAAATATAGTAAATCGTAGTAAATCTAAACAATCATTGCAAATAAAAATGGCACCATTCCACAGCTACATACATCGTATATTAACATTTCCATTAAGCGAAGAGAATTAAAAAAAAATGTAATTAAAGAAATTGCAAAAACAATAGTTCTAATAAAGAAAGCCTAATAAAGCCTAATATTTTAATAAAAAACAAACAAAAGAAAAATTTACTTAAAGTGTTTTATGCTGGTTCCTCACAGAAATGCAATAAGATATAATGTATTAATTATAGGCCTAAGATCAGCAATAGAGTTAGTAATAAACTTAATAAATTGATATAAAGAACAATTTCAGTAAATAAAAATAATTTAGGTAGAATGTTAATAAATAATAAAGACAAAACTGAAAAGTTACAAAAACAGAAGTATATGAGTTAAAATGTGACTGCGATGCTATGTACATTGGACAAACTGGACGAAATGTAAAAAAGCGATTCGAGGAATACAAGAAATCTATTATAAACATTGGACATAGCACGGGCATGTCAACATACTTATTGCATTGAAAACAGACATTTTCTAGATTTAAATAACGTTAAATTATTCCATTCGGAAAAGAAAGAAACTTGATTTACTAGAACAATTAGAAATAAGTAGGCTGTTAAAAATAATAAAAATTTAATGAATGAACAACAATTTTTTACCGGTCACCATATTTTAGATAAAATAATTTAGATTTAAAGACTAAAGTAATGTCCAACTTTTAAAAATATATTTTACAATAAATTTATAGTAGGTACCAGATGTGGTTATATAAGCAATGAGCACAAATTTTACTATTCAGTATTGAATAGTGGTGAGAGGTATGTGAAACTTCTCATGGTCCAAATGCTACTATCCGACCAAATGCTACTATCCAACCGACATCATAGATGTCTCTGTGGCGGATAGCGACTTACGAAGCAAGTACCGAGAGCGGCAACCTTTAGCCCAGGTGGACTAAACTACTGTTGTTAAATATGATTTCAACGAAACAACTACTCAGCGGGCAAATACCCCGACCTGCATTGGATTATACCTTCAAATCATGATAGTTCGGTAGCCAATATCATTTGTCAATTCCTAACCAGACATAGACCGGTTTCGAACTTATTAGTTCTCCTCGATATGCCATAGGTTATGGAACAGACAAATGATGGTGGCCAACCTGCTAGTCATATTACTGACTAAGGTAAATTGAGTAGTGGTGAGAGGTATGTGAAACTTCTCATATGGTCCAAATGCTACTATCAGACCGACATCATAGATGTCTCTGTGGCGGATAGCGACTTACGAAACAAGTATCGAGAGCGGCGACCTCTAGCCCAGGTGGACTAAACTACTGTTGTTAAATATGATTTGATTATGATTTGAATGAATTCAGTATTCCCTGTACTCTTGACAAAGGTCTAATAAGCCGAAACGTGTAGAGTTTCTAATAAAAAATGTTTGAAACATTAAAAAGCAAATTTCCTTCACATATTTAAAATAATAAATTTTAATTACAGGCCAACGTAACGATGGATGGTTCTCACCATCTTCAGGGCTGCAGGAACCAAATTACCTTTATAGCAGTGTTGGATGCTCTGAAAGCGGATAATACGTTTAAACGACTACAATCTTACTATTCTACGCATAACAGTAAAAGTGATTTGTCAGTAAACCTATGACTGTTACTACGATTGTTTGTATTTGCGAGGTGAAGTTCGATTTCCATGTTTTTTTTTTGTAATTTTTGGAAAAAATATGTCTCAAAGTAGGAAAATTACATTATTAAGTACTATTAATTACCACACAAAGAACATATACTTTTATTTAAATTTGCGAAATTATTTTGAAAAAAAAATAAAGGTATAAATTGAAGATTTCTGCCACGGTTTATGAACGGGTTACGAAACTTTTTTTTCTGTAATTATGTATTTTGAGATAATTATTTCCGCACCCCTCAAAGTGAGGAAGGTACGTACGTATTCGTGAAAAAAATTTTGAAAATTGTTATTGCATTTCTGGACGAATCTCGACGAATTATGATGATACACAAAATTTTTTCCCTTTGTTAGACAGAAAAAATTTTCTGTCTGTGTGTGTGTATAAGGTTCGCGATATCAGCTACAGATTTTGAGAGAGATAAAGATTTCAAATTTGGTACACACATTCTAGAGGTCAAGGAAGAGATTCAGTTCATTGATGAGCAAAATTGGTCCCCTGGAACGGGGTCTACCGGGCCCCAACATTTCTATTTCCAGCTTTACAAAAAAAATTTATTCGTGATGAAAGATTATATATCAGATCTGTTATACAAACCCATTATAATGTGTTAAAATGTTTAAATAAAGCTATAAATCAAAATTTTGTAAACATTTTGGCAACACCATAAAATTTGATTTTAATTGACACTTCTTAAAATTTGAAATGTCTAAAAAAAATATTAGTGAAATTCCACCAATGTGACTTTTTTCAAACGTCAAAAATTATTTTTATTACAAACTCCACCACATATCGAGTTTTACTATGGTGAGGAAGTTCTGATCCCCAAGTAATTGGCAGCGGTTTTTTGTTATATAGTGTCAAAGTATTTTCATATCTTTTAACTACCTATAATATATTTTTTTTCTAAACAATGTAGCACTTTCGAGGTACGTTACATTATTTATGATTATATGACCTTATATATACAGGGTGTCCCAACCAAAAGTAGGCACTCTGAATAACTTTGCGCGTGAATAAGACGCACGTTGGACCGAGCTCAGTCTGAAGTTGAAAGTGAACCAGTAAAGAAGGAATAAGCAAGAGACTTATAAAGTGTTTAATTGTGATTATAGTTAAGACAGTCATTGATCTAGTGTTGTTAATTATTAATTAGTCAATAAAGTAGTGAGTAAGTGTTACCTGGACTTTCAATCAACGAATCTACGAGTATGGGTGTTTGTGGGGATAGCAAACACGTAACAATTTGGTGTCGGAAGTGGATTATAAAAGAAATTTCTGGAATATTCGAAAAGGTTCTACAGGGTTCTTCTCAGGAATTAGAGGTAACACAGATAATTAAGCAAGCTACTGGACAGTGTTTGGAGGACTATTTCTGGACTGAATAGTGACTTTAAAGTGGATTTTCGAGAAGTTTCTAGAACATTCGATTTAGAAATAGCTGCAGATACGCGAGTGTCGCTAGTAATAACGTGTTGTGGACTAAGAAAAAGGACTAGTAGTGCAATTTCGGGGAAATTCTAGAACATTCTATTTGGAAACTACAGGAGATACGTGAATTGTGTCGACGGGACCGTGTTATAGACTTAAATACAGTGCTATAAGTGACTTTTAGTGAAAATTCTAGAACATTCGATTTGGAAATTGCAGAAGATACGTGAACTGTGTTAACGGAAACGAGTTATGGACTCAAAACAAGACTTAATAGTGACATTTTGTGAAAGTTCTCGAACATTCCATTTCACAATTATTGGAGATAAGTGAATTTCATCAACAGAAAAGTAATATAGACTTTAAATAAGACTTCTTAGTGCTATTTCGACATTTTTCTGGAACATTCCATTATTATAATAGACGTGTTAACAACATTTTACGGGCTTTATAGTGTAATAAATAAACTTTATTCTGAACTGATTTACGTGTCGTGGGTTAATGCCAACAACAAGAAGCATGGCGGAGAAACAAACACAAGACTTACTTGCAACATTGGTGCAACAAATAGAAGAACAGAAAAGAGAATGCCAGGAAGAATTAAGAAAGTTTATGGAAGATCAAAAAAGAAAAAGACAGGAAGAAAAAGAGGACTTGAGAAAAATGATGGAGGGCCTGAAAATAAGGACGAAAGGAAAACGAAGATATAAAGAGAAACCTAGAGGAACAGCATATAGCCATTTTCTCACTCAATGAAAAATTTAAAGGAGATGTTATAGAAAAACTGTGAAGTCGTAGGGCAGGTTAGTGAAATTAAAGGAGAGGTCAGTGAAGTTAAGGGAAAAGTCAGTTAATTTGAAGAGGAAATAACTGAAGTAAGGAAGAAGTAGCCCGACTTAAAGAGAGAAGGGTGGCCAGTTAGTACTCTCATCTGGTGCTAGGTTACAACAACCTTCCTTCGACAGTCAAAGTTCATGGTCAACTTATAAGAGACAGTTTGAGGCAGCTGCATGTGTAAATTACTGGAACGATGAGGAAAAAGCAACAGCATTGGTATTAGCACTAAGGGGCCAAGCATTAGACCTGCTCCAAACAATTCCTGCCTCAGGAACAGAACTTTAGCATTCTAGAGGCAGCATTAGAACTAAGGTATGGCGACCAACATCTCGCCCAAGTATATCAGGCTCAGCTAAAATCACGAAAACAACGGGGTGGAGAAAGCCTCCAGGAGTTCGAGGCTGCTGTAGAGAGATTAGCCTATCTAACATATCTTAATGCTCTAATAGAGTTTCAACAACAATTGGCAGTTGGTGCATTTATTTATGGAGTAAGAGATTAGGAGGTTAGGCCAATCCTTAAGTTAGCCATGCACAAACGAAGTGATGAGGCCCTAGTACATGCATTTGAGATTGAGGCTGCCTATGAGGATATCACACAATCAGACCAGAGAATGCAAGCCATGGCTGTAGAAGAAACCCCGGCAGATAAAACCATGCAAGTTGTATTAACCGAATTACAAAAGTTAATCGCACAACTATTGACAAAGATGAATTCCCAAACGAGACGAGGACAACAGAATAGCGGTAGTCCGAATGGAGGTATCCGCTGTTATAAGGTAGAGGTAACGTCGCAAATATATGCGAACGTTCTCTGAGCACGAACCAGAACGTTCTTTAGCTTGCATCACTAAACTTAGTCCCCCATCGCCACAAATAACATGGAAACCACCGCCCTCCAGTCATTTTAAATAAACGTAGCTATACGTGTACATGCTTCCTGAGTCACCCCTATTAATTACATATTAATTATCTGATTAAACCTATGTCTAATAAATAATTTAATTTTGATTGTCATTTTTGTCAAATCGTAAATATACCTCCTATAAAATATGGAAATTATGTTTTATATGAAAGTTCAAAGTGAATATCATACTTAAAAGCTATTTATGTCCCAGAAAAAACTAAATCTTTATAAAGCTAGATGACCAAGCCTTATTCTACCTATTATTATTATGCTTATTAATTAAAATAAGCAGGCTCGAGGGCAGACGGAAGCAAAAAATAATGAAAAAAACATATTAATTTTCTTTTTTACTGTTATAAGTAGGTAGATGGGTAAATACCTACACAAACCAATTTGTTTATGTTATACTTAAAGAAAACATTGTTAATACACATAAAAACAAGTATAACTTACATTATGAGCTTGGTTAAAAGTACAAAAATTATAATAGAATAGGTAAATAGAAAACAAGTTACCTATGTAACTACTTTTTACACATATTATATACAAGGTTTCAATTAGCAATAATTTTATTTTCTTATGGATAATGTTTTACAATCCTTTAGATTGTTCTCATTTCATATAGGTATATAGATATACTTTTACTTTTAGAAATGTCAAAGAACAATATAAGTATTAAACAAAAAATGGTTTCATTTAAAAAACATTATTTCTATTTATAACATAAAAAAAATTAAAACTAAGTAAAACAATGTTCATTTGGAAACTCTTAAAATTTAATTTAATATTTACTTTAAGATGATATGATAAATAAACTGCTTTTAACCTTTTTCCATTGTAAATCACTCTTAACCATCTTAACGACACTTGCGAAATGCGAATTTTTCGTCCGAATTTCGTGTAAGTCGTCCACTGGCTGTTTTTACCCGAATAAATTGTCAGAAATCTGAAGCAGTTAGTTCGTCATATTTCGCACATTTAGTATCGTCCATTGGCCGAAAATTGTAAATGCGAATTAGTCACTTGAGATTTCAGTGCAGGAAACGATCGTGAAATGGATTATACATTTTTTTTGGAAGACGTGTATTTAGTTAGACGTCGATTGCATCGTAAAAGAAGAAATTGTTGGACCAATCAAATATTAACGAAAAGAGGTACATTGAGAGAATGCAATCATTTATTTGATGATTTGAAAAACGACAAAAAAAGTTTTTCAGTTACTATTGAATGAATCTTGATTCATTCGATTCCTTTGAGTATATTGTAAATGCAATCAATCCATCAACAAAATATTCCTCAGTAACTTTCTTCCATAATTTCCTTATACTTCCCTCATGTGACAGTTTCTATCACATACCCCACAGAGGCCTTCGATCATTTATTAAATTTATAAGTTTCTCAACATCCATGGCATTTCATTAAAATTCGTCTGATTAACTGCGCTCATTGGAATTGGATGCTTCGCACATCGGATGTATTCGTCCGAAAACGCACTAGTGAATTCGAATGCAATAAAATGCAATGGCCGACCTTTAATACATTTCAGTGATATTGGATCATTCGCGTCTAGGCGTCCGATTTCTGACGAATGCACTTCGAATGAAAACGCAGCCAGTGAACGACTAGCCTAAAACTGACTTGAAAATATTGGTTGCGAGAGATTTTTTTCCGTTTTTGGTCAATATGAGAGAAAAAGCTAATTTTTTACTGTTACTTTTTTTCCTACATGCTTTAGTATACAATAAGAATTCAATTTATTGGGATCATATAGTAACGATTATTATAGCGAAATTTTAGATATTACTAAATCTAATCAAACGAGACTGAAAAATGACAAATTTACTTTTAATAAAATAGCTTTATATTGTAATAAATGTTTTAGTAAATACATAAAGATAAATTTCTTTGTTTTGTAAGAAAGTAGTTACGAGATACTTTTCTTTTTTTAAAGAAAAATATTTTTTTATTCTCCCTACATAGAAAATACTATTTTGCTCCCTCATTTCAGGGAGCAAAAGTTGTACTTTTCCTTCCTCGGGATGAAAGTACTTTGCTTCCCTAGGGAGGAAAAATACTTTGGCTCCCTCTGGGGTTAATATTGCCTATAGAAAAAAAAGGTTTTAAATAAAAGTTGTGTGGTTATGACTGAATTTTGTTAAAATGCTATCAAAATTACAGTAGCGTGCAGCTTTCAGGGGATACAAAAAATAATATATTTTTTTTAAATGGGATACCCTGTATATTATTAAATTTTTGGAATTATCCCTTGTTCCTGATTTCAAAAATGTAGCATATGTTACCCCTACCATATACCGTTTTTGAGTTATTAAACATCAAATATCTTAGTTAAACTAGTTACTGTAAATATGAAAAAGTTAACATTATTAAAGTGAGCTATGAAAATGACAACTATTATGTTTGATAAGTGACATTTCTATAATGAAATAATCAAAATGGTTTACAGTGAGGAAGAAAAAACTAAGTATTTATACAAAATAGATAACTTTTTTTCTATAAGCAATAATAACGATGATAAGGGGTGGGTAATTTATAATGAATAACCCTGTACAAATATAGACTTTAGTGTGTAATGGTAATTACTGTTATGTAAATATACTGAATTACCATTACACACTGAAGTCCAGGGGCGTGCGGTGAGTTTTGATACAGGGGAAGCAGTTTGTGATATAGGGTGATGGGTAGTGCGAAGGCCCGAGCGAAGCGAGGCAAATTTTAAAAAAAAGGGGCGTGGCTTCGGTATAATCATTTTAAAGCAAATGTCGAAAGCCGCAAAGTTATGATGTCTAGAAAAAAAATAAACATAAAACATAAAAATACCACAAAAATTAGACAACCCCCGATTCCAAAGCCAAAGCTGCACGGGCGAGGGTTACACTTATGAAAAAAACGCAGACACACAACCATACCCACCGACATTGCCAGTGCCGGTGGCGGGGATCGAACCCGCAGCGAAATAGAGAGTTTGGTCAGTCACACTTACCATCGTGCACTCTCTAGCAAACTATAAATCGAGCCGGCTAGTTAAGTAGTTAACATGCATATACCTACCTATTTATAATGTAGTTTAATCGGCCTCTCCTTTTTTGCGAAGTCGGAAATAACTTCGTCGTAAAAGTTTGAATTTTGGGAGATCTCCTTCACAAAGTCCCTTTCTATTGTCAACAGGGACAATTTTGAAAGCCGCTCTTCACTGGTTAAATTTCTTGAAAAAGTTTTTATTCTTTTTTAAGGTCGAAAAATTGCGTTCAACCGAAGCACTAGTTGCAGGTATCGTCAACACTAACTTACACAATTTCAACATTTCAGAGTAGGCCTGATCCAAACTATTTTTTTTTTTATAAAGATAATCAGTTCGTTGGCGTTATGTTTCTGACTAATATCTTCTGTAGCATAAATAATTGAGTTCCAATCGGAACCCAACTATATCAAAAAAATTTCCGTAGTTATCACTCAATGACTGAAGTGCGTTTTGTAGAAACTGTTTATTTTTAAATTCATTAAAATTACACAATTCTAAAAATTGTATATCACTACAATTTTTAAATCTATTATTTAGTTGCCCAGTGATATTGTCCAAAATTTCGATAAAAAGTCTTCGACATGAAGTTCTACGATCCACTATAAATTCAGTTCGTATTCTTTTTCTTTGCGGCTCTAAACTGTCATTACTAGTTTTTCCCCAGAACTTTTCAAATTCATTTCTTTTGCTACAAATCAAATTTTTGAATTCTTCAATTTTCTTTACACAAAATCTAACGTCGTTTGATTTAGTTTGCAAAATATTGAATAAATTGTCAGTAAATGGGAATATTTCGGAGAAAATATTTAACAAAAAATTAAAATCGAAGTCTCTTTTCAATGAATCTAAGTAACCTCTGGATCCATTCAAAGTCTCAGTGTCCCAATCATCTTTGCTTTGTAAAATATTTTCAAATAAATCAATTAGAGGCTGTCGATATTCAGATACAGTTTGTACTAGCCTCCCATTGTAATTCTAGGTTCTAATTATGTGTTTGTTTTTTAATAATCCCAAGGGAAGCACTGCTTCCCTTGCTTCCATGGACCGACCGCCACTGCTGAAGTCTATATTTGTACTTATGTATGATATATATGTGTATATATGTTACATAAGTATGTTAACATAATATACTTCTTAATATCCAGCAATTTTATCTGTTTGTTTCCTGTTTTATATATATTTTATGGTGACCAGGAAAAACTCATAATTAATTGCCCTGAAGATGGTAATAAAATTTACCGAAACGTTGGCAAGTTGATAAAGTAGTTTTTCTCAAAATAAGGACCCTTGCCCAACAAAATTTTTCGAACTATTAATAAACCGGTCTGAAAACTTTTCTAAGAAGAATTTAGCGATAATGTTCTTTGTTCTGTTTTTCATGAGAGTATTTCAGATCGTTTTGCGCAAATATTAGTACTTGATGAAAGTTCACAAATGCTTCCAACCCACGTCACTAAATGATTATTCAATACAAGCAACTATCAAACATTTCTATCCAATATTAGCAGGGCAGATTGGCAGGATATTTACTCATGTACTGATGTCAATAATGCATTTGAAATATTCTTAAATACTTTAAACTATTACAGTGACATAAGCTCCCATATAAATAAGTTAAAATGATTTAGAAAACCATTCTAGTTAAAAATTTTAAAAAAATTGGAAAATGATAAGCAGAATTTTAAAAAATAAAAAAGATTTATAAACAAGTTTTGGAAAAGGCAAAAATGCTATATAATGATAAATTTTACGGTACTTGTAATAATAAATCTCAAGCTGCGTGGAAAATCATAAATAATAACATCACGAAGCAAAACGATAATGTACATTCTGTCAGTGAAATAATTGTAGAAAATAAAATTGAATCTGATCCTTTGAAAATAGCAAATATGTTTAATAAATATTTTATAGACATTCCAAAGCAACTAAATAACCAGTTAATTGAGAGTAATAATCCTTTTAAACCAACAACAGACATTTATTATCCTACATTTTATTTAGAAGAAGTAGCTGAACTTGAGGATTTCAATGTTATTCTATAGTGCAATGAAAGGGTCAAACTCTGCAGGATTAGACAATATTTCGTCGAATTTATTAAAAAAGTAGATTCATTTATTTGTAAAACCAATAACCTACTTAATCAATTTGTCAATTAACAAAACAGTTTTTCCTGCTAAAGTTATCCGTCTTCATAAAAAAAGGAGCTGGAGATGAAGAAACTATAGATCTATTTTCTTGTTATCCACCTTATCTAAAATTCTATAAAAAAACCATTTTTAACAGAATTACAAATTTTCTATTAAAATTTAATATACTTCCATCTTGTCAATTCGGTTTTCAGAAAGGTAAGTCAACTATATCTGCAATAGTTAATTTTTATGTGAAATGTATATTGGTATCTTCCTAGACCTCAGTAAAGCGTTTGATCTTGTGAACCATAATTACTACTTGACAAATGTTATATGTATGACTTAAGAGATAAAATATTTGATGGGATAAATTCATATCTCTCTCAAAGAATGCAAGTTGTTGACATTCAAGGTCACAAATCAGATAAAGTTAATACTGAATGCGGTGTACCCCAAGGTTCCGTCCTTGGACCTTTATTATTCATTATTTTTATGAATGACTTGTCAAACAATGCCAAAAAAAAATTTAACATTGTTCGCTGATGATACCTCTTTTGTTTGTTCAGGTTTATCTCTCAAAATGAGGTTCTCTTTCACAGAAAGTATTTTAAATAAATTTGTTGAATGGTTTAGCAATGTTAAACTATTTTTAAATGTTTCCAAAACAGAATTTAGTTATTTAAGCCAAGAACTTCATTTGAAACAGAGAGTCACTTAATAAAAATAAATGGAACTTCAATTAAGCAAGCTGATACTGTAATGATCGAGATGATCATGTAAGACATTTATGCTTAAAATTAACATCAGTGTGTTATGTACTATACAAACTTAGATCTTTAACGAGTAAAAACATTATTAGCTTATTATTATGCACATTTCTATTCTAGAATAACTTACGGCATTTTATTTTGGGGATCATCATCCACAAGTTTAAAAGTTTTTAGGATGCAAAAAAAGAGCTTTGAGAAATATAGCAGGTGTAAATAAATATCATTGTTGTAGAAATTTTTTCAAAGAATTCAAATTGCCTACAATGCGATGTATCTTAATTTCCAAGGATTGCATTTATTGATTAAATGTAATTTTTGGTATTTTTTATGTGCTGACATGTAGACTCACACATTCATTTTTTTTGACAAAAAATTTCTCGGAATCATGCCGGTCAGTTCCCGGGCCTCCGACGCCTCACGGGAGTTGCGCCGGCGCACAATTATGCCCCCATCATTCCGGGTTTGTCTGTAGATACTGAAACGAACCCAGAATGCCCTTTGTATTTGTCCCCCCCCCCGGGGGTGGTTTGTTGGCCGGTTGTGATCTTCAGTTCCGAGAGCAGCGTAGGCATTAAATTTTTCCGAGTACACCGATAAGACTACCTGGTATATAAAGTCGTTCTCCTCCTCCTTCAAGGTGAGAGAACTCATACATACACACCTTATTATGAGACAGTTTAAAAGTATGTTCATTTAATCCGGCATTCTCTACGTTCAATTCTCCGACGTCAGCCTGGTCTGGTCTACCCCGTACGATGCGTAGATTGTTAACCCACCTAAGTAAGTGTTTTATTGCATTTATTTTGCTGGTAGAGCAGTGTTGAAACACCATCTTGGCCATAATGTCCCTCGGTTCGACTTAAGCTCTTTTGTCGATAACTGTCTTGTTCTGGTATAGGACTCCATGCTGGGTTTATCGACGTGCTGCCGAAACATTTTCTGTGTATCATCGATTTGTGAAGTTCGGTTTCTACTCAACATCAGCACCTCGCCGGCCTCCTCGCTGAGACAAAAAAAATTATTATTATTATTATTAATTCAGCTGATCAAAATCCTGAAAATGCAAAATTTCTATTTACAATTTTATGGACTGATTAATTACATTTCACAGTGTAAATATCTGTGATTTGTATACATATTGAAACTTGGAAAATCGACGAATTTAACCATGTTCGTTTCAAAATGAATTTAACTTAAATCCATGTGAAAATTCTGTCCATATTGTTTACCTTCTAATTTAAAATATGCAAGTAAATAGCCGGATACAATGGACAGCGTCCAGTACACACATAAGGCCTGTCTAGTCAATGCTAATAATCAAGAATTGGTCTCAGGTGTAGTCATCTCGACCGCCTGATCTCAGTCTTTTGGATGCTTGTGTTTGGATTAATCTTGAAGGAAAAGGGGGGATGGGGAGTATGTTTCTCTCCAGTAGTAGGTACTAACTAGAGAAAAATTTAACTCTAAGAATTGATGATGCATCAAATACATCTAAAAGAATCCAACTTCTAACTTTTTACATTCAGTGGCGAACTAGCCCGAATATCGGGATGGCAATCGCTACCCAGGCCCTCATTGCCAAGAGCCTTTGGACCTTTGGGCATCAAATTAACAATTTTTACAAAATTAACAGTCTGCCGCTGTGTACATTATATTGGGTGTATTTTTCTCCATCGATCTCAGTTAATCTAAGTAGTTTTACGGTTACGGAGGCTATATCAAAGGAAATTATTTTTTTATTTATGAAGTGTAACCTTAAAACTACTTAGACTAGCGGATATTGGTGGTAAAAGAATACCCTTTTGTTTCACTGGTTCGAAATTCAGATTAATGTGCATTATTTAATTTGTGTTTTGGTATTTAGCAAAATATCAGTTTTATGTATAATGTATAATTATTCACATTTAACAGGTTAAACAGTTTCACCCTGTATATGTTCAACAGAAAATAATACTAGTGAATGTTTGTAGCGCCAGCGCTTGAATGCAGTTATTTATCACCAGTTAAGTGTTAATATTTATATAAATTGATAAAATCCAAAGTTCTTTTTAATATTTATTAAGGCACATTATGAATTATTTAGAATAATAATAATTAATTATATTAAATTTAAAAAATATTTGCCTCATAAATTAATTTATTTGTAAAGATAAAAATAGTTATGTCTGGCGTATTAATGGTGTTTGTACATACATTACAGTCTAGACATAACGTAAATGGACTAAATGCATTAAAGTTTGATCTAAATAACTTTGCATACAACTTTTATTCTTTGTACGATGAAGATAATAACATACACTAACACTAGCAAAAGAAGTCTGTTAAAATCTGTATAAATGGAACGACCAGTTATGTTTATTTAATAAAAATATGTGGCCAGCACATAACTTTCTTATACCAGTATTTATCATCCTGATCTAAAAAAATTTATTCTATTTAATTCTTCACTTACCTCAATTAAATTTTAATAGCATACCTTGAAATGTTTCATTAAAATGTTTAAACAATTAATTATTGACATTTTTGTAACTAAATTAGACATTTCAAATATCAAATTGCCAAATTTAACCTAACCCAATTTTATGAGGTCAAATTTGTACAAAATTTCAGTTTACATCAGCTTCATTTAAGTACTTGGAAAATATATTTTATTTGCTTCATATAGTAGACATGATTTATAATCTTTCATCAAGAATGTATTTTTTTGTAAAGGTAAATACAAAAAAGTTTGGGTCCCGTGTACCCCCAATTTTGCTCATCACCGAATTTATCATTTTCTTTGTCTGCTATCGCGATACTACAGACATGCCAACAGATCTTATTCCATAAAGTTTGTTTTTTCATTATAACTCGTCGAAATACGTCCAGAAATGCAATACAGATTTTTCATTTTTTTTCCCCCGAAATTTTACCTTTTTTTTTTTTTTCATTCATTAAGTTGTCTCTTCTGGTGGTACCATAATCACCAAATTTAATGTGTCACTTAAAATGTTGTTGAAAATCTTAATTGCCAAATTTGGGTAGTCTCGCATTAGTATTTTTTGAGTTATCGCGGATACACACATACACACACACACATCCACACACACGCACCGACAGACATCATTCGGAAAATGGTCAGAATGAATTCAAGAGGGTTCAAAACGTATATATCAATCAAAATCTTGAGGTTGAAAAAAATCACGATTACTATATTTCGATCCTTATATTAGGTATAAGAAAGTCAAAAATAACTAGGACAATTTAATTATGCCTGTAACTCATACAGTATAGTAATTTTTATTAATAAAATATTAGTAACATGTACTTTAATAGGAGATTAAGAGAAATAGGAATAAAAATTGAACATTTTCTGTTTGTTTCCCAACTTTCAATTGAGCATTTATGCCAGAGGAATAGCTGTTTAAGATTTCTTTAATTTTTCCCCCTTTTCTCCTTTAATTTTGAAGATAATTGATTGTAATTTGGGATATCCCATATACATAATAAGCGGCACTTTTTGACATAGAAGTTATTTTTTTCACTTCCGGTTTCGCCGGAAGTGACACTAACTTTCGATTTTTAAATGGAACATCCTGTATATTATTGCACTTTTGAATTCTGCATAATTTTCTAAATCCAACGATACCAAATAAGTGACATTTTAAACGTCAATATTTTTTATAATATATTTTTTAGTTTTCCATTTAAGTGTGCCATGACGGTTCTGATTTATTCTAAATGACTCGTGTAATGCTAGAAAAATCGAAATCCCGTCAAAAATACTAAATTACGTGATTTATGAGCAAATAAAGTTCATTAAAATGGTTTTTGGGGCCAAACTCAATTTTTTCAAATGGAACCATATTGGTACCGTGATACCATTTATTAGTACTATTAATAAGGAATTTATTCATATGTCGTATTAAAATGTACGCTAAATACAAACAAAATTACAGCTAAAAGAAAATAAAAAAAATACAATTTTGCTCGAATTACCTTGTTATATATAAGGTGGTCTTGGAATACAAAAAAATGAATACAAAACATTACAATAGTTCAAAATGCTGTCCATTACCGTCAATGCACTTCTGAACTCGCATAGCTATTTCTCGAAGAACGTTCGCCAATTGCTTGGCCGTTATGCTATTATATGCGCGTCTCGTAGCTCCAGGTCTTTACGGGTTGTAACGGCGGTTGCGTAGACAATATTTTTTAAATGACCCCAAAGAAAGAAATCAAGGGGTGTTAAATCAGGTGACCTTGGAGGCCATCTCACAGGACCATTCGTCGAAATTACGTTTTCTCCGAATATCCGTTAAAGGTAATCAATTACTATCCTTGAATTATGGGGAGGAGCGCCATTTTGTTGGAAATACATTCCCTGTCGTAAATGGAAAGGTAATTCAGCTAAATTGTCCTCAATTTTGTAGAAATCTCAAGTATCTGGTACAAGTCAGGGGTCCTTCAAATATTATTGGACCAATGATTCTACTACCGATTATTCCCTGCCAAACATTGAAACCGAACCACACTTGAAAGTTACCCTCCCGTAATAAATTTTGATTTTCTTGTGACCAATATTTTGTATTTTGTCGGTTAAATAATCCCAAATTTGTAAACCTAGACTCGTCCGAATATAAAATCATTCCTAAAAAATCATTGTGTGGCTGCACGTTATTCTGCAAAATCCAATTGCAATATTCCATCCTACGTTCGTAATCATTTTCGTAGAAGTGCTGGTACAATTGGTATTTAAAAGATTTATAGTGGTATTTGTGCAAAATTCGGTATTGTTTGATGACTGATTTCCAATTCAAACCTAATTTGCCTTAAAGAAACAGTCTTATCAACTTCTACTCGAGCCAAAACATTAATTTCCGTTCCTTCGTTAAGAATGAAATTTTCTTCGGGACAACAATGTTCCCGCTCACTTCTGAATTGATTTTCAAGACGATTAAAATAATATTTCGCTGGACATTTTCTATCAGGATATCATTCGGCATAAAGGTGTCTAGCCGCAACGGCATTTTTTCTACATTCCCCATAAATAATTAACATGTCCACTTTTTCATCTCTTGTATAAATTTGTGGCATTTTGAACACAATTAACAAGAATTTTAAAAAAAATTTTAAAAACAATAAAAACACTGGTAAACCAACAAATATTTGACAAGCTAAATATTTCATTGTTTTCCAACCCACCTTAGTTAGTTACTTCATAATATTTAATTAGAACAAAATTGTATTTTCTTATTTACATTTAGCTGTAATTTTGTTTGTATTTATCGCACACTTTAATACGACATATGAATAAATTCCTTATTAATAGTACTAATAAATGGTACCACGGTACCAATATGGTTCCATTTGAAAAAATTGAGTTGGCTCCAAAAACCATTTTGATGAACTTTATTTGCTCATAAATCACATAATTTAGTATTTTTGATGGGATTTCGATTTTTCTAGCATTACACGGGTCATTTAGAATATATCGGAACAGTCATAGCACACTTAAATGGAAAACTAAAAATTATATCATAAAAAATATTGACGTTTGAAATGTCAGTTATTTGGTATCCTTGGATTCAGAAAATTATGCAGAATTCAAAAATGCGATAATATACAGGGCGTTCCATTTAAAAATCGAAAGTTAGTGTCACTTCCGGCGAAAATAGAAGAGAGAAAAAAAATCATTTGTGTGTCAAAAAGTGCCGCCTGTTATGTATATATGATATCCCAAATTTCAATTAATTATCTTCAAAACTAAAGGAGAAAAGAGAGGTGTACCATGATCCTGTTACACCCGCCATAGACGTTGTTAGGGGTTAGAGGTGTTTGCTCTCCTTGTGTATTCTGAGGGAAAGATATGTGCAAAGAAAAAATAAAACAAATATGTTTTATTTTATGTAATAAACATACTACATAATGTATGTATGTAATAAATATATTTCATAAGGATATAATATAAGAATTTAAATGTAGTACCGAGCCTCCGCTAAGGAAGGGTTGAAAAACAAATAAATATATTGTCATGGACCTCAATATTTCATGCTTGTGCAGTTATTAATTCTCTTTGTAATGCAGGAATTTAGATAGCTTTTAGGCGGAATTAATTAGACAGAGGATCATTTTTTGACACAATTGCTCGAAACAGTTTTCTGGATAACATAATAAAAGTCGTTTCGTAGTACTCTCATACTGAACAAATATTAACTGCGTTGGCATTTTGCCAATATATCTCAAAGGAACGATTAAATTATACTTAAATAAATAAAAAATACTGTCTTGTGCACGCCTTATCTTATTTCTCATGAAAAGGAACAACTTATAAGAAAAGCAAACCAGTCAGTACAAAGTTACGTAGTTATCCACTGGATATCCTGAGAACGTAAAACTTAATTTATAAGTATATCTTCAGGATAACTTTAAATTTGATATTCCTAGGATGTACTGGCGAGACTTTTGCAGACGTCCTGAGAACAACCTTGGAACACATGTTCATATATCCTTGGAATGTGTTTAGGTGCTTCCTAGAATTATGATACTTACCTACTTTTAAATTGTATCTTCAAAACTTGACCGAAATGGAACTGAATAAGTGAACATTTAAAAAATATATTTATATAAACAGAAATAATAAATAATAAAATTAAGCTCATAACTTATTATTTAATTAAGCACACCACCATCCTCAATTATTAAAAAAAAAACTTGAATATAAAATGAAATGTCCCTGTAACTTCCTAGAGAAAATATTATGTATGCTACTAAAGAGCGGGTTGATTCTACAAAATTACCGTCATTAAGATTATATAGCAGGCATTACTGAGCGTAAACAACAGTTTGCATTTTTTGGAATGTATAAGTTTACGTGAATATAATATAAAGAGTGACTATTTCATAGCAATTTGTAAGCCACGCCATCTAGGAGTGTTTTGTTGCGTTTAGTGGAAGGCCGTAGTAGGTAAATTAAAATAAAGAAAAAATAATTCTTAGTAAATCTTTGAGATAACTTAGGGACATTCATTGTAAGATATTATATATAGATCAATATTTGGCTTTTTATGGAACAATAGAACAATAATAATAATAACAGTAACATCTTATCGGGCCATCCATAATTTAATCATCATGAACATCCATAGAATTTCTACATTAGACATTCATAAGACAATGACCTGTCAGTATAACAACTACAGTTGATTAGTAATGAATACCTATAAATTTCCATCATATGAATCGCTCGCTACAGGGCATTAAAATCCAGTGAGATTTACCATGGGATGATCCATGGTTATACTAATATGATAATCCAAAATCAGGACTATAATGGGATATCCTGAGAACATTTTGTGCCGTCTGGGAACGAATGATAAAAATATAATTTACTTGTTTCAATAGCAAAGTCACACAATGCCCGTCTTTCACTCTTAGCATTAATATTTCAAGAGCAATAAGGGTTCATCTTTCATGCAGACGGTCATTTATTGCAAGCCTCATAATGCATCAACAGCTGATATAAAAAGACGACAAAAGTATTAGTTGGTGAAATTCTTAGCACGTTTTATAGAGACCCTCCACGTTAGAATCGATAAATGATAAACCAGTTATTCGTGAAAGACAGATTCAGTCAGTAGCTGAATGTTATTGAACACAGAGGACCCACTGCGCAACTCTGAATCCAATGTTACTGTTACTGGTACTCTTACTGTTGAAGAAATGATTTTCGTGAACACAATGTTCTGAAAAACCTGTTGATTTTTTACTATCTGAAACAGCATTTCTAGTTCTTTTAACCTTACTATCTATACTACTATGATTCTGACATATATAGGGAATTACAATTGGGAAACGTAGTTTATTTCATAAAAACTAGATATGTAGATAGATAGATATGAAGATAGATAGACAAATACATGAAGAACAATGAACCTTAATTCAATTTGTAATAATCTTTGATAATGATCGAGTGACTGATCGTATGAGAGATAAATTTAAATATACCTGTGAAATAGAAAACCAAGTATATAAATTAACTTATGCTACTCATTTTAAACTTTACTCCATATTTTTTAAATATCTATTTTGAAAATAAATTTTATAAAATTAATGCATCTCAGAGCAACCAGTGTAGCCAATATGAATTTTGCATTTTCAAGTTTCTACAAAATATTTCAATATCACGACTAAAAGTGGAACTTTTCAAACAGCGGTTATTGTTTCAGAAAGGGCAAGTGAAAGTTTTGCTAAAACTAAGTCCAAAACTGATGTAATGAAACAACAATTAAAAACCCTTTAAACCACGCCATATTGCAAACTGTACTTAGACAGGAATTTCATTTTGGCAACCATTAATATTAATCTAGTGCCATCAATATAACGATATTACTCTACAGTTACCCCGCTTCCAGTGGACCAGATCCGTTTTGGCAGACTATATCGGCGTAACAAGAATTCGAAATAGGGTGGGCCACAGAGAAACTTACAGTATCTGAGTATGCCAAAAGTTGTTTCGAATGAGGGTAGTAAAGTTTTACAGAAATTTGTAATGTGGAATTTAAGCGATTTGTTTATGTATATTACATTTTATTATTTCTACTGCGATTCTGTAACGAGTTAAATGTAAGTAATCTTAGTATGTAAAATATATACTTTCACAAATTAACTTACCTATACCTTGGGGTCTCTTAAACATTATAAAAGTTTCTACTTTCTACTAACCCGTATAGATATTCCTTTGCCAAATTTATATTTTCTTAAACCTAAACAAGGTAATTTGCAAGAAATTATTACTGATACCAGCGCACCGTAGTAATCGTAGACTCTTCAGTGTTTTTCAACGAAATTTTATATTTTTCTGTGGGCTCATCTAAGAGTTGTAGGAAAGAAGAATATTGACGTGCCTATTTGATTAATGGTGTGCTAAAATGCACATAACTAGTTGAACTCGTTTGGGAGTTACTAAATTTTGCTTAAAATGTTACTACTTGTTAAACGCCTCCAAAAGCTCTAAAACCAAACAGGATGAAATTTGAACCAATTGAATCAAGACGCCTTGAAATGTTATTGGCAGGCTAAAATTGAAGTTAAACTAGAAACGTAGCATATTTATGTTTAATCCATTATCACCGTTTGATTGATCCAACCAATAAAACGGATGTTAGCAATGAGTCCTATTCGTATCATTTTAACATTTTTATTTTTTAAGCTGTTGAAGGCATCTAGTTGTGTGTTATTTGTAGTGCTCATAATTAACTCCAAGTTACTACTGTCTATTCAGTGGTGCTGTTCTGCACTATATTTATCTATTCTTCCTTACCTGAGGGAACTATTTGCTCTTTAAACCTAGTTTTAATTGATTGTTTCGTTTGTCCAACATATGCTTACAGTTCTTACAATTAATATAATAAATCCCACACTTTTTCTTTATTCTAATTTCCATTGAATTGTCTAAAGTTCTTGTAATTTACTGCCCGATGGATAAATTATCTTTAAAAATCCTACTAAGATTCATATATAACTGATATAAAATTTGAGTTTTCTCTTTCAGTTTGAAAGCCCAAGAATCGAAGTCTCTTTCAATTTTAGTTACTATTAATTATACCCTTAATTAATGTTTCTCTTTCCTCCTTTTAGTAAGAAGGTGAACTAGAAAGAACTGTGCCCTGTTTCTTACGGAAATTGGGCCTTCGGTGAATAGCACTGAGACATAGTTAGGATTGCAGGGTATCAAAAGAGGAATAAAAAGTTCCATTGGCACAACCTTTTAAAATAAGTCCTCTAAATGCTAAAGCTGTTTCAAGGTCGCTATTATAACCACATCACTAATCTTGTCCGATTTCTCTGCGTGCAAGGCACCTGTCCACGGTGACGGCGGTAATGCATTGTACCAAAAGCATTAAAATAATATGTCTGGAATGCAATTGGTATAATTAATTAATCTGGATAAATCCCTGGACGCGATTTATACTGTCCTGTCAGAGAAATTCGCATATGGTTGGTAAAACAGCGGCAATGCCTCTGAAGTTCGCCCTGGAGTAGGTGGAAGATGAACGAGCGGCGAATGTCCCGGTGGGGGTAAACCAGCCACTGGTACGGAGTCACCCTGCAGCGATAAGGTCGCTATTTTATACAGGTAAGTCGGGACGTTGAGGTAACAAATCAGGCTAATTATTGCATGGTTGTACATAACGCTGTTCTCGTCAAACCATCAAATTCAAATTTAAAACAATTTTATTAACAATTAAACAATTAAGATTACGGTTTAGACCATATCCAAGCTCAGGCGCCAAGCTAGGATAGTTTATTTGTATATGGCCCTCGCCGGACACATGGTCTGTTACCCACTTAGCAACCCCGCGCATAGTGGCGACGGGGCAACTGTTAGATTAGTCGCAGAGGGGCCAGTCCGGGCTTAAATCTGAAACTGTAAAAACAAATACAACACCTAAAAAAAACATTCGTCAAACCTCAATACAGTCCAATCATACCCGCTAATATGGCTCCGTGGTCTAGAGGTAACGTACTTGCCTCGAAACCTCGGGGTCCCGGGTTCGATTCCCGGTCGAGGAACTGGGATTTTTCTGTGAGAGAGATTAATCGTAGTATACTCGGATATTGGATGTGTGTCCATTGTCTCTAAATGTGTAGCCCTCTCCCACACAAAGTCATTTCAGACCTTCAGGGATAAAGGGGGTTGTAATTTCATGTGGTGTTATTAATATGTGTACGTTTGGGCAGAACCTGATAGAGAAGAAGCTCGAGCCATTACAGATTACCTGCTCTTGTAAAATTGGTTGTTATATGTGATAACAATCATATGATATCTGAGATATAGTCAATATCTTCACAAAGACATATAAATGTCAGCAAGACCAGCCAGAGATATTCTTGTAGTATTGAAGAGCTCCGATGTGGAAGAGGAACCTCAAGAGAGCTAAGGTCCATACGTTCACCAGGCTTTAATTAGGCATTTAAAACATTTTGTTTCGTACTATTGTGAGTACTCCTCTGTAGATTAATATGTGACTCATGGACTATTCACTCGGAACCCAAACTGGGCATAGTCCTTTAGGGGTGTACAGCTGGAATAACCCCTCTCGCAAAAAATCATATGACTTGTACTTACAATGTTGTCAGATTGTAATGTTACGAATTTCCAAATGTAAAAATTTTAATCATTACACATTATAATTGTTCTCACAACGTAAACTCTTTTATTTGCCCTAAATACTTGGAAAATTTTCCTGATCATAAGGAAAATTACAACGCGGGCACTCTTACTTGACGCCATTTTGAAACAAGCTGAGAGGTTACCATGGAAGATGCTGCTGATCAAAAAATATTTCAATGACGCATTCACTTTGGATGATTCATCCGATAATCATCCAAAGTTAACCGTCTAAATGCGGCTTTAAATCTTATTATTTACCATTATCGAAGTGTTTCACTCAGATCATATTTATTTAGTCTAACAAATAAATTTAGTTCACAAAGTCTCTTTTAGATATTTTTATTAGTTACTTTTCTTAAAATATTAATTTCACATCATTCTTATTATAAATATATACTGAATTTTAAAACCATTGAGAAAAAATTCCCGGAAGATCTCTTTCAAAAAGTTAAATATACGCATAAATTATAATGGATTCAATTATTAATTAGCTCCTAAAAACTAGCTATTCCATCTCTGCGACTATTGAATATATGTCAAAAGTTATTAATATATAATTTTATAACGTTTGTATGTTCCGATTTGTTTGCCGTTATTTGAATTTTAATATAAATAAATTAGGTAAAAATGGTGTTCTTAGAATTACGAAAACCAACAATATTTACTGCTGATAGTGGTGCCTAATAAACATTTTGCCGCAGTTAAATAGAGCTTCAAAATGATTGATATTCAGATTTATTTTCAGTAAAATGTTATTCATAATTGTATAAATATTTGATCAATAATGCATATTAAAGGAGTTGTTACTACCTTCCAAAGACGATGAAAATAAATTGTCTGTGATGTAGCGCAGAAATCAAAAAAAAAAAACTAGGATACATAAAAATTTAAGTATTTAATTCTGTTTTCTGGTTTTACTTTAAAAAAAATTTTTGAATACACTGTATACAGTACTCGCGTTCCCCCTTCTTTATTTTGAACGAATCGAGTTAAAGAGTCCGATAAAACTGAAGTTGAATCATATTGAATGAGCTATTTTTTTAGGATGATGATTGATGAATTGGTTTTTGAAAATTCAAAGATGGTACCAGAGGCACTGTTAGATTAGGTTAGGTTTTTGTGAGTGGGTCATTGTGGACCCTCCACTGCGGACATCAGCAGGCCTATTGTGGCTCACTTCTAATTATATTTCACCCAATAAGTTCAAACTCTTAATGAAACTGATAACTTTATCGGGTGAAAATGTGTCCAGATCCTCTGGCAGCAGTTGCCCTTTACTAAATATTGGTAATCGGATCCTCTCCATAACGGGACAGGTGCATATGACGTGGTCCGCCTTCTCATCATCCTCCACGGCACTCGGCGTTTTCCACTAGGCCGATTTTATGCAAATGATTGTTTAGTCGGCAGTGCCCGATATATAGGTCTGATTGAGTTTTCAGATTTACCCTGTTTAACTCTAAAAAGTTTCTTAGCTCTTGATTTCAAAGGGTATTTTATAAACGCCTTCGAATGAACTAATCCTGGTAACTCTTGCCAATACTGGAGAGTTTTTCTTTCAGCCCAGATTGAGACAGCCACCTTAGCGGTACTTGAAGATATGCCAAGTATCGGTTCTGGTCCGATGATTAATGATTCCGCTCCTTCTCTGGCCAAGGAGTCGGCTATTTCGTTAACTTCCATACTAGAGTGGCCCCGGGTATTCAGACCAGAGTCACTTTGTTGTTTTTGCTCAAATGATTTAGAGCCTTCTGACAGTTCCATGCCGTTTTGGAATTACACTGGTAGGAGCCAAGAGCTTTTATAGATGCTTGGCTATCTGAGAAAATTTTTATTGATCTGCGTATAAGATGCATATATTCCAGCCTTCGCATACATAGATCAATGGGATGAACCTCGGCCTGAAAAATAGTTGCATTAGTACCTAGGCTTGGAGGATATCCTCACCCTTGGTCTGTAGCTATGTACAGGGCTATGCACATAACATTGTATCCCCTTAACTTTTTTATTTTTTAACCCAGGAAAAAATGGAGAGTTTCGAAGTTGCAGGATATTTTCTTGTAATTTCAATGCACTATTCAGAAAACAATTGACCTCGTCGTTTTCTGGAGGTATAAATCAAACTTTTGTTTTTTTCAAATAGAACACCATGTATATTTCTCATTTTTTTTGGATTCCTCGCTTCTTTCTGATTACAATGATATATCATACTATGTTCAAACAATATTGGCACAATATTGTGATTTGAAATAATGGACAAAATCTAAATTACCATGAAATATTCAAAACAATTTTTGTAATATGATTTAACAGTTGTAGTTGTGTTTCAACATTGGTAAAAAAAAATGGTTACAGTACTAATGAAAAAAATTACATTGTTGAACGTTATTGCCTGTGAAAAGATTGCGATGCGTGCTGGTCGTGAATACGTACGAAGATTTTCCGAGAGACAATGTCATTTTTTCATTAATCCTGTAAGAATTATACACCATTCTATCTTACTCCAGGGAAATAAGGTAAAAATAAAGACCATCTGCGGAATGAGGCCGAACAAGCTGAATTTTTGCAGAGACCTTCGTTTTGATGTTCCAATGAAGCACAAGAAAATCTCATATGCCTACCCTTGTGCGTCTTGAGATATCGAAGGTCAAAGGTCATGAAAATCGGTTTTTCGCGAAAATCTCGTTTCCAGTGCATCTGACGTCGTAAGAACTCATAACAAAACTTACGTAAAATAGTATTCTCTTCAAAATTGTTCATATACATTTTTTTCGTACGACCAACCGTTTGAGAAACATCCAGATTTGATTCACTCGGCTCAAATATTTCAAGCAGAAAGCTGCTCGCCAGATACAGTATTTCAGAACGGAAAGCGTTTTCTGTTAGCTATGTATGGTGCTCCAAAAGATGAAGTGAACCTTGACAAATTTAGATACACCCAATTCATTAAGGCTACACGACTTAATAGACCTGTTAAATTGTCATCCCTTCCACCTACCAGTGAAGCAGCTCGACAGCATATTTATCGGGTCTACTACCAAGTACAGATTTGGCTAGGGAAAAATCTACAACCCGAAGAATGGGGTTGGGATTTAAAAAACGACATATTACAGCCGAAAACAACACTACTGCCACCTGCTCCAGACGAACTATTAAATACAATATTCTGTAATTGTAAAAAGGGGTGCGGTGCGCAGTGCGGGTGTAGAAAAGTCGGGCTGCCATGCTCCAAAGTTTGTGGTCAGTGTCACGAACAGGCATGCCCGTCAACAGAGTTGCAAAACATCGAAGACTTCAGTGACCTTGAGCCTGAAGAGGTTTTGCCAACAGACATAGAGCCAACAAATATAGAGGAAGCGTCTGACGAAGATAATGTGTTGATCGAGGTGCTAGTGGAACCCGACGAAGACGAGGAGGAAGGCAAGGAAACATAAGGCGTGGTGTGGAAAAGAATGTATTTTTTTGTTATTAATTATTTATTATATATTTTTTTCATAAATAAACAAATTTTTAACGGCTTTAACAATGGGAATTTAATTTTCCAGTCTAACAGATTAAGAAAAGTGCTTTTATATTTATAGCTCTGCAGTATAATACAGTATTACCTATTACGAATGCGCGCTCCCGTTTTATCATGCTATATCTCGAAAACGGTTGGTCGTACGAAAAAAAATGTATATGAACAATTTTATAGAGAATACTATTTTACGTAAGTTTTGTTATGGGTTCTTACGACGTCAGATGCACTGGAAGCGAGATTTTCGCGAAAAACCGATTTTCATGACCTTGACCTTCGATATCTCAAGATGTACAAGGGTAGGCATATGAGATTTTTTTGTGCTTCATTAGAACATCAAAACGAAGGTCTCTGCAAAAATTCAGCTTGTTCAGCCTCATTCCGCAGAGGAAGTTTTATTTCTCTGGAGTATCTTAACAATGTTGAAACACAACTATAACTGTCAAACCATATTACAATAATTATTTTGATTTTTCGATGGCAATTTAGATTTTGTCCATTATGCAACAATTACTATTTCAAAGCACAATATTGTGCAAACTGCTTGAAGAAACGTATGATATATGTATATTATTGTAATCAGAAGAAAGAAAGGATTTCAAAAAATGTGATATACAGGGTGTTCTATTTAAAAAAAAGTTTGATTTATATCACCGAATCGAGAAGGTCAATTGTTTTTCTGAATAGTGCGTTGTAATCGCGTAAAAATTTCCTACAACTTTGATCGTAACTATTTTTTCCTAGTTAAAAAAACAAAAAAGTTAAGGGGGGTAGAATGTTACGTGCATAACCCTGTACTTCGGCTCCTGTTCCCTCGGGAGTAGAGGCACAGTCATTTAAAACTTTTTAAATTGCTAAATTGCAACTCATTTGAAAGGTTATTTCAGTTATCTACACAGTCGTTTTTGAAAAATTAAAATTTAGTCAAATCAATCAATCAAATATGTGAAAATAACAGCAGATTTCATACCCAATTATTGCAATTAGCGCAAAAAAACTTTCTAATCTTGAAAATTAAGATAGATATCAAGAATTCACTGGTGACAAAAACGTTAAAAAGTCAAATGAATTAAATTCATAACCATTGGCGTACAACGTAAAAGTTTTAAAAGATTAAAGTGAATATTGTACTAAGAAAAATATCACCCAATATAGCAATTACTTCTATATGAAGGCATCACACCACACTCAATTGATACACGTACGAAGTTTGAAGGTGATAGCTCTAATTATCTCAGAATTAAAAAATTAAAATCGAAAAAAAAATTAAAAGGAGTAATGTTGTAATGTAATGTTTATTATTACCTACTGGACATGTTTACATGTATGGGTATTGTTAATATAAACTACTTACTAGACTAGATAAATAAATACATTTAGTAGACGTAACTAAACATAGTTACATCCAGTCACAGTGCACAAATTCGAACACAGTAATAAAACTGTATTTTAATAAAAGTTCCTTTAGGCTTTCTTTGAATTTACTTAACTTGTTTATTGATTTTAAACTTAGAGCTAAGTGATTATAAAGTTTGGGTGACATAACATGAGGTCCATTGAAAGTTTGAACTAATCGACAAGAATCAAAGAACAAGTTTTCTGCCTGACGTGTTTTATAGAAGTTTTTAACTTTACACGGGGAAAACTGATTTGTGTTTTTTTTACATAAACACAGCACGCACAAATATACAACGATGGAACCGTCAGTATACGTAAGTTCTTAAATAATTATTTACACGACGTTTAAATAGGCACATTAGAAATAATTCTGATAATTCTTTGTTGTATAATAAGAAGCTCTGAAACGGCCGTATCAATGCCCCAACACAAAATACAGTAATTTAGCCTGTACTGTACAAACGTATAATGAAAAAATATTACTACTTCTAGTCTGACAGAGAACATCAGATGTCTGACAACAAAGCACAATCAAGAGAGCTACAAAGTTGGAATATATGTATGGTCCAAGTGCAATTTGATTCCATAGTGACTTCTAGGAATTTAACTTTATCAGATTGAATTATTGAGTAGCCGTTAATTTTAACTAACATGCTTTTGTCAGTGTTATGTCCCCTACGAGTGAACATTACAGTGTGCGTCTTAGAGCTATTTAACGACAACCCATTATTACTGCACCATAAATTCATGTCATTTATGGAATTCTGAGCCTGGTTTTGTAAGGACAGAAACGTGTCATTACTTAGAGTGATTGAGGTATCATCTGCAAATAAAGTTATATGTTGATGACTGACATTAGAAGCTATGTCATTTACGAAAATGATGAAAAGTAGAGGACCTAGGACACTACCTTGAGGTACTCCCGTATCAATATTTAATTTAGACGACTCGGCTTATGTATAGTTTACGTTTCTTGAGGCATCGTGTACTCGGTTTGATAAATACGAGTTTAACCAATTATGTGCTGGATCTCTGACATATCTGTAAAGATTGCTGAGGACGAGCTGGTGGTTCAGGGTATCAAAAGCTTTGGTTAAGTCATAAAATATAGTAATTGGTTTGTTTTTTTCATCGATCGTATTTAAAATATGGGTATAAAAATCATAAATCGCATCTTGAGTTGATCGGCCTTGTCGGAATCCAAATTGATTGTTGCTTAAGATATTGTTTCTATTGAAAAATGTCACTAGTCGCGAATAAAAAATGTTTCCATATTTTGGAAAACAGACAATAACGAAATAGGCCGATAGTTACATGTTTGCTCAGAATCACCTTTCTTATGAATTGCTATTACTTTTGCAATTTTCAGTTCTTCGAGGAAAATACCATGGACAAATGACATATTTATGAGGTAAGCTAGGGGTACTGATATTATACTTATAATATTTTTCAAAATAAAGCTGGGTATATGTCATCATAACCGCACGAGCTTTTCTGAGATACTTCTTTTATTATATTAGCAACTTCGGACGGAGTCCGAGTGGTAGGGTACAGAAACATGGAGTTTTTCTGTACCGGGACTTTAAGAGGAGCGTTAGTATCTATTTTTGTATGTTTAAGGATTTTCTCGACCGAGTCAAGAAAAAACTTATTAAATACCTCTGCGTGCTGTCCACTGTCAGTGACAATATTATCACGAGAATCTCTAATGGCGTTACATTTACTAGATGCTGTTTTTAAATTTACTTCTGATATAATGATAGACCACGCAGTTTTACATTTATTATTAGAATTATTCATCACTCTATCGTTATGTGAGATTTTGCTATTTTTAATTAAATTTTCGTGTACTTTCTTTAGTACTTTGTATTTTTCTCTTAAGTGAGGGTCAGCTGTTTCTTTCATTAATTTGTGAATATATCTTAATAATTTTGCATGGTCGAGAATTTCTTTGGTTATCCAATTATTTTTATTTTTATTGTGGTTAATTTTGACTAAGTTTTGGAAATGTCTGATTAAAAATGTACGAGATTTTGTTAAAAAATACTGTAAACTTTTTTTTATTAATGAGTTCAGTTTCACTATCCTTTCAGGTTTCCTCAGATCTTCAGATCACTTTTAATTTCGCTTATGACTACTTGCGCGTCATGATCAGAAAAATGTATGCGAAGCACCCTAGAGTAATTTTGTACAAGAAGAATTTCACAAGATGATTATTAGAAAAAAAGTCACTAATTTCATGTGATCTAACAACATTTTCAGTTTGTACTTTATATAAATGACTCGCCCTGTATTATTTTATTGTTTGCTAAATAAAAAGAAAATTACTTACTGTATTAAATAATCATCTACTAATCATTTTACAATTCTAAACATTTAAAATATATGTTTTCTGTACTTTCTGAATATTATTTCTCAATATTTTATTTTGTAACCCAATGCCCTTGTACATATTTTTAATTAAAAATAATAACTAAGGTTTCATATCTCGTATAATTTTTTATGGCTTCATTCCACATAATATTCTGTTATATTATATAAGCGCTTTTTCTTAATAACAAGAAAAAAATATCATTAATTAAATACAGTATAACGAAATGAATTCGAAAAACAGGAAGCCAAGATCTAAGAGAAAACGTAGCGCATGTATAAACAAAAACTAGCCCGAGAAGTTGCCTGAAACCGAGTTTCGTAAGCCAGCAAAGACAACGTTGTTATGGAAACAGTAAAGAATCCAGTATAAGATAAGAACAAGAAGTAGCAAACAGCGAGCAGAAGTCCCAAACTTCGTAGGACGCGAGGGCGTACTAATTCCTGGAGGTCCTGGATATATTATTTACGCCAAAGTAATCATTTATTAGAGACTATTATAAACAGAAGTAATTCTTGGGTGTGAATCGTGGGATTGCTGATCATCTATTCGATTGCTTTGTGAGTTACTTTAATTTTCACTTGTTTCATTTTACTTGTACGTTAATATAGGGAATTCGGTTTAAAGTTTTAGAGGCTAGTAATATGAGGCTGAATGGAACACATATCCCAAGTTGACCGAATTCTCATTTTCATTTCGATGTGTTATTGACACTTGAGTGTTTTGGTTCAAATTCTTATTAGACTTAAAAACGTTAGTTTT